>PVJH01017476.1:0-47698 GCA_004026705.1 Nesogale talazaci | reverse complement strand
GGATGCTTTTTCAGTGTTCCATTCCTCTTGTATATAAACCTTTCTGTTTCTCTAGTCTACCCAGACCAACACACCCAGAGAAACACTATTCCACATTGACACTATTTTAATATAGGGCCTCTCACATCATCATGTTCAAGCTAGTGTCATAGATTAGGTCTTATGGGAAACACATTCTGAGATAGTGTATAGTGCTGGATATTTGTTAAGAAACGCCCTGAAGATCAATATATGTGGAAGAGGGGGGAAGTAGTAGACATAGTAGTTATATAATCTCATGTCAATTTGAAGATATTTGTGTTAGTCCGGGTAGACTAGAGGAACAAATTTCAGAGACACACATATAGGTAAAAGGAAAAGGTTTATATACAAAGGAAATGTGACCCTAAGAAGGCATCCCAATCCAGTCCAGTGCAAAGTCATAAGTCCAATAATAACCCATATGCCCGAAATCAGCCTATAAAGTCTACTTCCTACTCAGGAAGTCACAGGTCATGGGTGAGAATTCTGGCGCTGGCAGGGGTCTCCCCATGGCTCCTCACTTCCAGGGCTCAGGTCCATCAACAGCATGCCACTCCAACTTCAGAGGTCTGTCTTCATCAGGGCAAAGCCGAGTGGTCTCTCCACTGGCTACTCCAGCCTCCCAGCCGCTGCCATTCTGTGTTGCCTGTGGTTAATCATCTCTCAAACTAACTCCCAACAACTGGGGAAGATAGCTTCTCATCTTCACGAGGGAAATGCCGCAAGATTTCCCAGTCTCAGGTGAAAGCCATGCCCACACAGAGGCGTCATCAGCTACTCAATGGCTTTCTCCTGATTAATAGGCCAGACTCCACCCATACATTTCAATTATAAAATTAACATAAGCACAGGACTGCCACACTATTGAAAAGGGTAGGAGTGACGTTTAGGCTGTCAATCAGCTCACAGTCTGATGAACTCACTTGGAGGTGGAATTGAGATATAGAGCTCTCTGCCTTCACCTTCCTGCTTTCAGGCCACATGGAGTGATGCTGGAGTCTTGTAATATTTCCACTGACTTTGGAGCCACAGGAATTTGCACCTACCAGCCTGCAATATTCCTGCCTTCTGCATCATAACATCTGACTGTGTGAGTTTGAAGAGAGAACAAGACTTATGGACTTGAGTTAGACTGGACTGGGATGCTTTTTTGATATGTAAATCACTCCTTGATATAAAGTTCTCTCTCGTACATAGATGAGTGTCACTGGATTTGCTTCACTAGTCAACCCAGCCTAACACAATAGGCAAAGAGAGAAGCTGAGCCGAACTCAGGTCCAAGAAGAGCATCAATCAATCCCTTATCATAATCACAATGGAAGCATTGACAGTAGAATAACCTGAATGGGTTTTCCTGAATTGGGATAAAATGTAGAAACCTTATTTATTCTCCTACATAGATCAGTCATTCGATGAGATGCCCTTGAAAGAGACCTGATCTTGGCTAAAGTAGCTTTCTACAGCAAAGGTAATCCATGGCTACGAACAACAGAAAGGTAATATTGCAAACACATACCATGGTTCACTACAAATAGCTCCCACCATTCATCCCCTTTGTCACCTATCACATGCATTATTTCAGTGCCAATCTTCCTAGAGTCTAAGTTTGATCCTGACACTACTCTGCTCAGACACCTTCATTGGCTTCCATCTGGCTACTATATTTAATACAAACTGAATTTTGCTAGTTGTTCATTATTCTTGCATGTGTGCGTGCATATACAAACACAAAAACCAATATTCTGTATTTTATGCACAGAACTCATTTAATTTAGTCACTCTCCTCTGAGCTTTCTGTGAGCCCTGTTATGGTAAATGGATAATGCAATATTAGTACAGTCGATCAAGAGGACATCTTTGGGAAAGACCTGTGTTCATGCTCCATATCCTACTTATACTGTAGATCTTACTGTTTCCTCTACCATGACCCCTTCATCAATTTCTAACAAGAAAAGGAATTTTGTTCCTTAAGTCATGGCTCATTTTGCAACTTCTTTCACATAATTTTTTATGTAGAGAATGTCCTACTGACTTTTATGTGTCAGTAATTTCAATGTCAAATTGAATGTAGTAAAAAAAAATTGAATGTGAGTTGAAAGGAGCCCTGATGGTGACATATTTAAGCATTCAGCTACTAACAAAAAAGGCTGGAATTCAAAAGCACAAACGGTTCATGGAAGAAGGATGTGGTAATATACCTCCATAAAGAATGCAGCCTTGGGCTGAGTCTCAGTGGTGTAAGTGGTTGAGTGTGGGATTGCGGCCTGCCGACTAGGCGGCTCAAATCCATCGGCAGCTCTCAGAAGCAGCAAGGGTAGCGCCCATGACCACCAGAAGCAGTGATGCCAAAAAAAAAATAGCCTTAGAAGCCCTGCAAGTGGTTCTCCTCTCTCCTATAATGCTGCTATGAACCAGAATCCATTCCACGGCAATAGTTTTGTGTAGTTTTGTGTGCAATTCATCCCCTTTTTGTGTCAAATCTGTTGACTTGCTGCTTTTTGTAGGTAATACTTTGGAGATTTTTACAGAGCATGGACTGTGCCCTATGTCTTGATCAGCTCAGAGATGAGAGGAGAGAACACTCACAGATACTAAGACTGTGAACAATACACATCACTATGCAGTACATAGGATGGGAACCTCCAGTCACTGAAATGTTAAACAAAATGGAAATACCTAGAATCTTGAGATAATATCAAGATTAAATGCCCATCTCTAACATATGGCACTACCCAGGTAATCTCATTAATTTATCTATGGTCGGTTTATTCATTTAACCTTGGAAGTTTATTGGGAAATTAAGTATTTTCACAGATAAATATTCCTTCTTTCTTGATAGTTATTTTAGGATATATTGCTATCTGTTCATAAGAAACAGAAGTATAGAAGTATAAAAGGACCTTAGCTCTGAAGTTTGAATCATTTTACCACGATGAACATTCATGAGGGTGTTTCCATAAGAAATAACATACATTTCTTTCCAGGTAATAATTGCTTGTTTACAGAGTGTGGGTCAATGTTTAGGCAATTTGGTAGATCAGTTCTATGAGGCACAATGTCATTTTAATTTTTTTCTTGGTTCTGTTACATGTTTTGTTCCTGATTTTATCCACACTAAACAATCATTCATTTTTCCCCTATCTTTTTCCCCTTCTCATTCCAAAATGAGTCATAAAAATTCAATAATTGAAAATGTTCTTGATATGGAGTGATCTGTGTTGGTACTTTAGTGCAAAAATTCTGAGGTTTATTGTCTTATCTCCAACACAGTTTTACATTTGAAACTGGTTCAGAAAATACCAGACACAACCACTATGTTTTAATATAGTATCTCCAACTTTCTTTCTCTTCCACAGCACTATTTATATAGATTCATGTGCACAGACATGGCAGGAGATGGTAAAAGAGCCATGGATTAGCATCCAAAATGATAATGAAGGATGAATCTATGTAAAATGTAGTTCTAATCCTTTGTGTTTTAAGCTCAATCTGAGAACAAGTAGTGCCATAAAATAACCCTGCAAGACACATAGAAATGGGTAATGTGGAGTATGGAGTCAGACTGGGTTTGAATCCAGGTTCTAATATTTACTTCTCATATAACCTTGTGAAACTAAAACAGACTGGTCATGCTTTTGGTGGGTGATGACTTTCCATCTGTAAAACTATGGTGCTAATTATAAGGATTACATGAGATAATACATGTAAAATATAGAATTGTGCTTGGGACATATTAAACTCTGAAAAAAATGTTTGTTTTAACACTTCCTTTTCCAGTTGAGAAAACGTGTCCAGAGATATGGTTGTCTTATTCAAACAAATAGCAGAATCAGGACTTAGATCTATCTCTCTACATCTGGAGATCCATGAGTCACCCCACAGGAGAAAGCTGTAGCAGTCTGCAAGGGGATATAGCAGCCTGTGTCCAGAATGATTTTTTACAGTCTCATTGCCATCAAGTCCATATTCTGTCTCAGAGTGACCCTATAGGACAGAATAGAACTTGACTTCTGATCGGTAGGGTCATCACGAATTGGCATCCCCATTAAGGTGTTATGTGTTCCCCTATGACTATAGTTATTTGTGGGAATTTTTATTATTTTAATTTTGTTTGCTTGTTTGTTTTAGAGAAATGTTTTCTTTGTTATGTTAACCACACAATATTCTTACAGTATTCGTTAATCGATCTCTTGTCAGAGTAAAAGAGCAGATAAGAAAGAAGCAAACAAAGATAGGGAAACAGATACTACATGAAGATCACCAAAACACAAGAAACGGAACCTGAAAACAAACTGAAACCCTCCTAAACGGTGAGGAAATACATTTCTGTTAGGCTACTCACTTGCACTGTTCATGTTTGGGCAGCTCTAGATAACTAAGATACATCAAATCCTTGACTTTCCGTGAGTATCCATGACTAACTAAGAAAGAAACGGAATTGGTAGTGACTTGCTTGGGCTTGATCTCTGCTTGCGGCATCCTTACTATTTCCCCTCATTTACCCCAAATTGTTCATTGTTAACTGTGTGCTTATCTCATTGTATAATCTTGCCATGGATAAAATTATTTCCAGACATTGAATTTGAAATTAATTGTGCATGGTTATTTCGTGGATTTATTTGAGACCTATAAATTGCTGATACTGAAACAGTACTTATTAAACTGATACCAAATTAGAGGGTTGATCTCTTTAAAAAAAAATAACATGCCCTGGTGGCAT
Organism: Nesogale talazaci; assembly: GCA_004026705.1. Classification (NCBI taxonomy): domain Eukaryota; kingdom Metazoa; phylum Chordata; class Mammalia; order Afrosoricida; family Tenrecidae; genus Nesogale; species Nesogale talazaci. The sequence continues at coordinate 42,957 of PVJH01017476.1, read as the reverse complement.
ACTGGGCTACAAATTGACCTATAAACTGTAAGTTCAGTTGTTTCAACCCATCAATTGCACTATGAGAGAAAGGTGAGGATGTATGTTTTTGTGAATATTTAAACTCTCAAAAAACCCAAAGGAGCAGTTCAATGATGTCCTAGGGTCAGTACGCATCAGAATCAACTAGATCGCAGTGATTTGCTGGGTTGTGTTGAGTGTGAGTGGTCTAGTGGCTCACAGACTGGGCTGCTAACCAGAATCAGAGGTTTGAACCCACCAGCTCCTCCCTGGGAGAAAGAGAAGGCTATCTGCCCCATAAAGATGTTCATCTTCAGAAAGCCAATATAGGGTGGCTTTGAATCAGAATTGACACAATGCTGTGGCTTGGAGGAAGGATTTAGTAATATTGCAATTAGCATAACACATTTGAGTTCTGCATGTATTCTAGATATTCTACTTTAAATTGTTTGGATTCTGAGAAGTATTTTTGTAGCTTCTGTTTATAAACTATTGCCAAGACAATTTTTAAAAATAATCTCTGTATACATTCTGTAACCTTTGAAGATCTATTTTGGCATGAAAATTTAGAGTACACAAAAGGGTTTGCAGCTCAGATTTGATTATGCCTATGATTTTGGTATGTTTCCAGATTTATAATGATATTTGAAATGTAATTGTTCTTAAAGGGTTCATATTACTAGACACATTTCTGGGATGGCACTTAGATCATCATTATTAACATTCTTAACTGCAATACGAAGATATCATTCACTTCATTATTCACCTCACTTCCAATATTCAGGCTACCATAAAAGTATTGCCTATTTCAGAGTAAATGATGAATGTGGTGGGTAACTTGTAAAATGGCCTTCATGGACCTGCCTTGTGGTTTTTGCACTCTGTGTCTGTGATAGGTAAGTTTGTTGTGCCAACCTGGCCAAAGATGATAGGTAGGTCTGTTATGACAACATAGCCAATGAACACACGAGATCAATGGAAGGACAGAGATGGAAATGACTTGGCAAGCCTCACCCTTGCTTTCTTGTTCTTGAATCTTCCAACCAGCTGGTTGCCTTGCCCATCCTGTGCCTTGATCTCCAAGCGACACTAACCGTGGGACACCTAATCCATGCTGTGAGTTGAGGTTCCTTCAAGCCCTGCTTCACCACGCTCCTGGAATATACATCTCTCGAACTGGGGACTGTTAAACGCTGTCATCTGGCTGACTGTTGGTGCCTTGCTTTGCTGCTCGCTGCTTGTGGCTGGATAGCCTGAGTTGCTCTACAGAGGACTACTCAGTGGCCCTCAAGACTCCGAGGACTGCCAGTCTTCTAGCTGTCTCACATAAGTGAGTTGCACCAAGACATTTGTATTGTTTTATAGTCTAGTTAGCTGTTTATTTCTTATATTATATATCCTTCTATCTATATAAATATATAAAGAGAATTACTAGTAGTGTTTCTCTAGAGGACCCTGTCTAACACAGTGCCATCGCCTCCCCTTGAATGGGTGGGGTTTGGTGGTGTGATCAGTTGTAAGATTATAGATCCCCAAAGCCCCTGCCAGTGAGGTGATTCCAACTCAGCATCTCTTAGGAGGACATCATGCCACTGCTCCATATGGTTTCCTAGACTAAGACTTTGTCTTCAACTGGGGAGTTTTTGAACACACTTTGCTGCTCTCTCTTGGGTTCCTCACATCCTCGGCAACACCACTGCCATGTTAGGGGGACACTTGAACAGTCAATGAGGAAAAAATACATGTGACAGGGCACTGATGTCGCCAGTGAACAGTCGGTGAGAACACCCAAGTTTCTGACCAATAGAAATGTATTTTCCTTATATTCAATATTATGTTCAGTCTAATGAACCACTAATTTCTGGAACAATTTGTTTTGTGTCTATGTATCACCAATATAATGTGTAAAAATATTCACATCAAGGTGCTATGTATTTTATAAAGTCTTCAGAATGCTTACTAATGATTTATACAATATTTAATCCCAAGTAAAAGTGTGTGATGAACCTGTGCAATATTATTTAGGTACAGTGACCTTCCAGATGCCTACAATTATCTATTAGTGCTTAGAATTCCTCTGAGATTGGTAAGAGCAAGGTAACTTAAGTTTTCAGTTGCTAGGTGAAGTTCAAATATCTAATAACTCCAACAAACTATGTGTAGTATTAATACTTACATGCTATCTTGGCTATTGGCAATCACAAATGGCCAAGTTCATCCATGAAGTGATGGTGACCTTCAGGTATCGCAGTTTCTTTGCATGGTATTATATTGTCATGAAAAATCAATCCAGTGTTTTGGTTTCATGATGACATTTATGTCTTGCTGCCTCACATAATTGATGTAGACTGGATCACAGGGCACAAGCCCATTATTCATGTGTTATGTTTACTTCCTAGAGGCTGGTATTCATTGTGTATGCCTAGTTATATCTCTCAATTGTTAACTGGTGAATGCCTCTTATTGTTTTTAGGCTCAATCTTGGCATTCGGTCTCAAACAATTAAGGAGCTCTAGTTTTTGCTAACTGTAACAAAGTCATTCTCTGTTTTGGCAGTTATGATGTATTATTTCCCCATGATGAGACTTGATATAATTTGATTACCTCCAAAATGATATCTTGAGCAGTCAACTGGTTGAAAAGACATTTTCTTGGAGGTGTGACTTGCAATGAAATTATACATGTGTCTTAGCAGAGCTTGCTAGCTTTTTGTTTTAGATCCTGTATCTAGCTCTCAGCATATAACTTCTGGTTATTGGGACTTGAGCCAACCATCTAGCATAGTGTTTTGCTACTTTGTTGCTCTTGGACCCCATTGGCCTCTGTAGCCTATGAGACAGCAATCTACCATTCAGATGACAAGCTTCTCAGTCTGCACAACCTATGAGTCAGAATCTTGTGATGTAACTTGATGGTCTTAAGGTCACCAGCCCCTGCAACTGTGGAAAAACAAGCCTCTAGCCTAACATCTGTTCCATGAATTTGTGTGTGTGTGTGTGTGTGTGACACAGGGCTGTGCTAGCTTTTGCCATTCAGTTGTGATACTTATTTTAAGTAGTATGGATTTTCATGCATTCAGTTCTCAGAACCACCGATCAGCAGCTTATACAGCATTTCCCTGAGTGACCCTCTGGTTTCAGCCTCTCATGTGTCACCTAAAATATGCTATGCTGGCCTCCCTGTCCTTCCTCTCATTATCTCAACTCATCTGTTCCCAAGAGTTATGCACTTCATTCAGCTATCTGTTCCCTTAGACTCAGAAATAGCTAGAGAGAAAGCTCTCTTTTTCCACTGCTGGCTTTGCATTTTATCAGTTCTCTATTTCATAAATTAATTCTGTTCTTAACAAATTAAGAGGTTGGGGGGCATTGGCGTGAACCTGTGGCAAAATTCAAACTTTTCTGTCTTAGGCTAAATCCTTTATCTTAACTGTTTGTACCACCCGTGTAAGTCATTTGTTCAGTGGCTCTTGACCCAGGGCCACCCCAGAGGAGAATGGGTTTCAGCAGATGATTTTATGGAAGTCACTCATCATATCCTTTTCCAAGGTAACGCCTAACAGAGTCAAGCATCCCGTCTTTCATTAGCAGCTGATAGCGTTAGCCCTTTGCACTACTGAAGTCTAGTGTCCTTAGGCGCTGTCACACAGCTTTCATCTCTTAGGGACCCTCTGTATTGCAGGGAAAAAATACAGCTTGTCAGAGCCTGCACCATCTTATCTTCTAGCATTTCACTGCAAACTATAAAACACTTTATTGTAGGTGCACACAAGAAGTATTGTGAGCACATTTTTCATCTTCGTTTGGGATGTAAGAAATCCCAAATTGCTGTGAGGTCCAGAGAGACTGTGTGACTTTTACGGGGTGGCCCTTGGGTTTCCCAGTGGCTAAAGCATTTGTACTTGAGGGCTGCAGTAAAAGTCAGTCCCATGGAGATGGTTGTCAAGAGCACCATAGAAAACAGTTCTCTTCTGTAGCACATCGGATCAACTTGATCAGAACTGACCCAACTGCAACTCTCCTGTCTTTGTTGTCGTGGCTTTTGGTTATGGGGTTAAACAGGTCACCACTGGGAGAACCAGAACTAAAACTCAAACCCCCCAAACCACTCCTCCTTCCCACTGGCTGCAGAGCTCGACATTATAAGGAAAATGGGACATAAGCAGGCAAAAAAGCAGGGGCCAAAATGCAGGCCAGCCACCCAAATCACTTAGTAGCTTCTTGTTAATCTCCAGAATTGTGTCTCTTCCACACCTACACCTCTAGCAGTCACGACCCTCACCCTAACAGACAGGAAATGATTGACTCTATTTCCATTTGTACTTTGAGAGAGCTTCAAAAAGTTCCTGGGAAAATGGAATTAAAGATAAAGGTTTTTCTGCACAAACATATGGAAGTATTTTCACCCTCATATACATGTCTTGGTAAATTTAAAATTGTGCAGTATATATTATATGCTAAGTACTTTAAGAGTGAACACTCATTACAAAATCAATACCTTTACCGTACCTAATAAAACTTAGGAAATCCAGAACTTCTGTAAGGTAGAAACCTGACAGAGAAGAAAAACTGAAATATTTTCAAATAATCAATGATATGGAAAATAGGTAAAATTGCACTCTGTGAAAGGCAGACTTGTGAGACCCAGGAAAACCACAATAACCCATTACATTCTGGCTCTCCTGCATTTCACTCTGTGGTTATCCCATTTGAACAGATGAGGAATCTGATGGAAAAGAAAGACCCACTGTTTATTGAAAGGCAGAATTTGAATTTGAGCTCATGTATTCCTTTGTTCAAAATTTCATGTACATAATCTAGTATGACATTTTAGGACAAAATATTTCCACTGCAGTACATATTAGATTGTACTTTTGACACATTATTAATTGCTCTGAAGTGTAATAAAATAGGAAAACAAATAGGAATTTCTCTGGTTTTTTTCTAGTAAAATAAGTCTGGTGCACTGTATCTCCATAAGAAATAAGAATGCTTGCAGTATGTGTACATACACAACGAAGAGATCAGTACAGTATAAGATCCATATTGTTCCTACACATGAATAATGCTCCTCTGGAAACATACAGAGGCTTCTGTACAGGTGAATTGTTGCTCCACCAAAGCCCCTGAACTTGGAAGGTCTCCTGCACAAAGCACTGGGTCACACAGCACAGCTGGCAGTAGAGAAATAATTGGGGGAAGAATTTATATCTCAGTGACAAGCAGACATCTGCAGTGGCCTGTTTCTTTTTTCTCTCATTAGCTTGTCTGAAGTTCCATTTCCCTGCTACTACAGGCTACGCACGGCTCCATCCTTGCTTGGATGAACCTCTAATAAATCTCATCTTGAGTAGCACTTAATCTCGTCAAAAAAAAAAAAAAAAGGTTGGTCAGGGGAGAGGCTGCTCTGGGTGATGATGAAGGTCATCAACCTCTGTCTGGAAAGGGGAGATGCTTAGGGATAGTCTGTCACATTCCTTTTTCTCAATTAAAAAAAAAAACAGCTATTTTTTTTCTTTTCTTACTGTAAGGCAATATATTGTGCCATGCAAGAAAGAAAAAATCCAGAAAACAATGTTAAAAGACCACCCTGAATACTACCACCCAGAAATAGGCATTATCAATATGTAGCTTATACCCTTACACAAAAATATACACTCATATACATGCGGCGCCAACATTGTTCCCTTTGCTTAAGGGTGCATCTAGTGCTCTTTAAATGATACTAAAACAGTAGTCCTCACCCTTCCTAGTGCCATGACCTGTCAATGCAGTTTCTCATGTTTTGGTGACCCCCCAACTGTAAAATTATTTTTGATGCTACTTCATAACTGTAATTTTCCTACTGTTATGAATTGAGCAACCCCTGTGGAAAGGTTGTTTGCCCCCCTAAGAGGTAACGACTCACAGGTTGTAAACCACTGCACTAATATGTGTATCCTTGTATGAGTACGTTTACTATATTGCATTCTTTTTCTAAGTTCCCCAAAGCAAAATTCTTGTCACAAAGGTATAATGCATATTGACATTTTCTTGTGGATACTGATAGAGAATTTTCCAGATAAACTGTACTATTATTTACACCCATTGCAATATGAGAATTTCCTTTATCCTTGTGGCACATACATATTTTGGCCAAAAATTTCTAGTATAAGCAGCAATCGTAATGATGATAAAAACTAACATGTTGAAACACTGTGTACCGTGACTTTTTCATAAGCTTTTTGCATGTTCTATTCACATGTAAAGACCCCTGATGACACCATCCACCGCTGAAGAGCTCCGCTGCTAATAAAAAGGTACAGAGTTTGAACCCCCCAGCTGCTCTGTGGAAGAAAGCAGGCGTTGACAGCCTTGGAAACATTTTAGTGAACTTCTACTCTGGGTTCTTCTGAGTTGGAATCTACCCAATGTCAAGGACGCATTGTTGGGGGGCATGACTTTCTTGAGGGTTTCCATTTAAGTTTAATAACAACTGCATAATTCAGAAACTATAGCTAGTCCTAATTTGAAAACAGGAAACTACTACAAGAAAATTAAATTTCCAAGATCAAGGTCAACAACTGATTTTGGTGTCAGGGTATAGTCCCACCCAATCTGATTCCACAGACTGAACTTTTAGCAAACTTGGGAATAATTTTTTTGGCATAAGTAAGTGACTAGCATAGCATCTCTGATGTGAGAAGAGTGACAACTTTTCCAAGGCCTTGTAGTGACAGCCTCCTGCTCTTCCACCTCAATTCTGTGGCTGGTTCTTTTTCTGGTGAATTACCAAATAGTATAATATCCAGGCTTAATCTTGGACACTTTACACCCTGTCGTTAGTGTTGTCTTTTAGTCTTGTCCTTCACTTTTAAGATCATAATTTTAAAAATGACTCCTGTGTCTATATTTGCAGTTCTGAATTTTTTCTTACATGCATGTTTCCAGCCTACCTCTAAATCTACTGTGGGGTCTAAGAAACACCGTAGACATAACAAGGACGTGATAGGACTCTTGATTTTCTCTTGAACTTAATCCTCGTTTGTCTTGCATATTTCAATAAATTATATTACTGTCACAAAATAGTTCAGAAGGAAAAATATATAAGAATTGTCAATGTTCTCCTACCTCCACATTTATTGTATGAGTAACTTCAGTCTACTCTACCATATCAGGACATATCCCAAATTCCTCCTTTCCGCATTATATTCCCTTCCACCTTAACTAAAGCTACCACTGGATCTAATGCTCACTTTTGTTCTCTCTATAATTATCTTTAAAACAAGAATTATGTTTTTAAAATGTGCATGTGATTACTACTCACCACTATTGAATATTTTAATGGCGGTAAAATTAAAATGAAACCAAAGTTTCCTATTTGCGTTTGCCATTGTTTTTGTTATTGTCATTGTTAAACTCTCATTGAATTATCATTCTCTTTCTTAGTCACTATGCTACAGATATAGACTGCTTATAAATGCCAAAATAATCCCAAATTATATATCTTTGTAATAATGGCTGCCGTTTCTGCTCTTCTATGCAATCCCCTGGAATTTTCTATTGTTTTAGTAGCTGCTAACTTGGCTGTTCTGTTAAATACAGTTTTCCCTAATGTCAGCTGATATAAACCAGTAGAAGTGTAGGGAAGGCAGTCTCCAGGGTGCTCCTCCCACCCTCACTTCTTTTCAAGCTTACGTTTTTTAATTTGAACAAGACCTGTCACTTGCTTCTGCCTAATAAAAAAAGGAAGAAGGAGAAGAGATTTCATTCCTTGTGTATGCTATATTACATGACACTATGTCTTGTTAGCAGATTCTTACTACTGACACTGTCTTTCTTGATATTTTCCATGAAGATCCATGTTAAGCAGCTGAGAGTGGCTTCCGACCACAGCCAGCAAGTAGCCAGGGTCACATCACAATTGCTTCTATGCTCGGAGCCCATTTTTGCAGCCAGTGTGTCTTTCAATCTTGTCAAAGGCCTTTTTCTTTTTCACTGCCCCTCTACTTCACCTCATATGATGTGCTTTTCCTAACTCATGAAAGGGCCCTGGACCTAAGTGTCATTCTCAGTTATTTTCCCCAGTTCGTTCATTTTAGCCTACATATTTAAGATTTCTTTATTCAGTAGATGTGCGTATATGGAGTTCACAGTTACCTGCCATTATTATAATGTGAAATGTATTAAATTAACCTCAAAAAATAAAAGAATAACCTTACCAACAAGAAGGTCTTCAGAAGCATGTACCTGCTTGCTCACCAGCATTTTGAGTTCATGATTCACTGGCACCTCCACCAGTGCTACACAGGAGTGCACTTGGGCCCAGTCAGACACTTTGAAGACCACAGCTGAGTAATCCCTTCCGTGGAATTTCATAACATTGCAACACACACATAGAGCAGGATGTAATGTGGGTGTCAGGGGGGGTGGAACAAGTGGCACACACAGAAGGGACTCCAGAGAGACCAGTGCAGAGGAGCCACTTAGAAGAATACCCCACACTTCCAGACACAAGTTTATCAGCATAAAGATAAGTGGGCACAAACTACATTCAAATATAAGAGTAGTCATGCCTATGGAGAGGCTCCCCTTTGTCATCAGCTTTCCCCACAAACCTGCACAATAAAGATCCCACACTCTCCCAAATGACTTTTCCTGGTCCCAGACTTAGCTACAGGGACATATCTCTAGGTGACCAGCATGGAGCAGATATAAGCACAAGTTCTCAGCTCAAGTCAAGAGAGCTCCAGTCTGATACCCTCTCAGCCCTACTTCTGCCAAAGCAGGACTTGCACAGCCTCCTGAGCCACATGGGGATAACTCTCCAGGGCAGGCTGGAGTGGGTGTAAACAGTGAAAAAGCTAACTCCTCACACCAGCCAGCCAGCGGAGCTCCATCCACATGGAGCAAAACTAATCTCCCACCCCTGAGGTAGCACACACCTGACTCATTAGTAAGGTATCAACTTACAGAAATGGCAACATGGGTTTTACAAAGCACAGGCAGGGCATTTGGGCATGAAACAAAGACCAAGAACCTCAGGGATCAGAAATCACTCCTTGCTGACTTACTGGTTAGACCGAGCAATTCACTCACTCAACCATGTGACACCAGTCCCTGGTCAGCACCCCAAGCTGAGCAGATAAACAAGCTGACTTTTGAGTAGGCTGTTGCTTCATTCCTCCTTCGTAGTTCACCTAGGTAGGTGGTAATTATAGACCCCAATCCCTCACCCCCACTTGGTCACCTCATCATCTGACAAAAGTGAACCTCAAGTCCTCTGGTCTGATCCACCAGAGAGCTATTTCTTTAATTAACCTAAATCTTAAGAATCTGGGACTCTCAACCAAATGAGGCACCAACATAATCCCCTAACCTTAATCTCAAACCTAACCTGACGATCTAAAAGACTCTAAGGCTGAGTCCTGCACTTTGAGGTTCGGCGACAGCGGCTCCTGCCACCCAAAGAGGGCAGAAACAGTGGGCAGAGGCATCAGGGTTAGATTCTGGTGCACAGCAGCAAGGAAAGACAGCCGGGACTTCTGGGGAGGGGGTGAGGAGAGGGGACACCACGCCTGACTTTTCACCTCAGCAGGCTGCCTGAACCTGGATGGAGGGGAGATGGTGGCTGGGTGATCAGGCGCTGCGTCCCGGGGGAACGAGAACATTACACACACACACACACACACACACACACACACCAGTATCCCTCTGAACAAGGGCTGACACTTCAGGACAGAGTGGACCTCTACAGCTGCCCCCAGGCAAAGACCATCTTTAGTTCATTAATGACCATCATTCTATCTTTAATGAAAGTCTTTCAGGGTTTGCCAAAAAACGACAACCAAACAACCAAACTATTTTCTGCATAAACCTTTGTAATTGGGGGGGAAAAAAAGATCACAAGGTAGTAAAGTCACACAGTGCCAGCCATGATCCCCAACTACCCAGAAGACTGCTGCTCCACACTCTTGATTTCCCCTATGACAAGTCTAGATTCTAGCTGTTCTTTTGTTGATAGTGTGGCTCTGCATTCTATCATTTCTGTAATTGCCCCCCCTCCAAACTCCACATCTTTAAAACAAAGTTGTGCACTCTTCTTATACTTTATCCTTAAGTAGGACTTCCCCATCTGTTGTATATGCAAGAACAAAAATATATATATATATCATTTTATTTTATTTTTTGCTTTCAATTGACTTTTGATTGATTTCTAGCCCCTCGACACGTCATCAATCCACAAGTTAGCACTCACATCAGAAACAAAACTCCTGGGAAAAGCTTACAGCCCCAACAAACATGCTTTCTGTGAGAGGTATTTTTTTGTCCTTTGCCATTTCTTTCTTTAATTTTAATATCTAAACTTATACTCCATACCCCATTTTACCTTTCTTCTCTTTCTTTTCTTCTCTGTAGTTCTTCTCTTTCCTTCTCATCCTCATAAAACCAAAAGTTGGCATTTCTTTTTCAATTTTTAATTTTTTCCTCTTAAATATTAATACCCTTTCTTCAAGTCATTGCAAAACAAGACAATTTTTTCTGGTCTAATTTCCTCTCTTTTACCCTACCAAGCAACACACCTGATATATCCCTTTTTTGCTTCTGTTAGGTAGAATAGAATAGGGAAAAGGGCGTCGTTCATTGCGCGTGCTCGGAGGTTCGAGCTATTGGCCAGGAAAGGATGGCATACTGTGCATGCTCATAGGTCCAGCCTTCTGGCCAGAAGGGCTGCACCTGTGTTTGGTTCATCTAGACCAGGTGAATTCAATTCAACCAATGAGGTCCACCAGAGTCATCAACCACACCTCCCTGCCAAAGCACTGAAAAGGCAGGAGCCTGGAGCCCCACTCCTGACTTTTCTCAAGCAGCTTCACAGCAGACAGACAGCGGTGACAGACCCCGTGGGTGCCTGTGTAAACCTGAAACTTCTTTCATAAAACTCGTTTGGATCACAAATCAGGGCTTCACTGTGAATTCTTTCTCATGTAGAGTCCACGACCCAGATATATATGTCTTTTCGAGATACCAAACACTTCCTTATCCTTCCCTTTTCCCTCCTCTAATTCTTCCTTTCATTTTCATTTTCCCCTAACATTTAACGTAGTACTCTCCCCCAGATACTTTATATAGTGTCTACCAATCCTCTGCTTCACCACCTAACAGAATTCACTACTCCCACATAACCTACCTTCCTAACATTCCTAGGAGCTACCCCAAGATGTCAAGAAAACACACACACAAACAGATACAGACGCAAATACAGAAAGACCAGACAATGTTTTCACCACATAAACAAGGCAAAGAATAAATCCTACATGGTTGTATCAATAGATTCAGAAAAGGCATTTGTCAATATTCAACATCCATTTTTGATCAAACCACTCAACAAAATAGGAATAGATTCAATGAAATAAAAGCCATATCTGAAAAACCAACAGACAACATAGTGCAACAGAGAAAAGATAGAAACATTCCCACTGAAAATAGGGATCAGACAAGACTGTGCCCTACTACCATTCTTATTCAACATTGTGCTGGAAGTCTTAACTAGAGTCATCCAACAACAAAAAGAAACCAAAAGAATGCAAATAGGTAAAGGAAAAGTAAAACTCTAGATTTTTGCAAATGATATGATCCTGTATAATAGAAAACTCAAAGTCTTCACAAAAAACCTACAGGAAGCAATCCAAGGATTTGACAAGGTAACAGGATACAAAGTTAACAACAAGAAATTAATTGGATTCCTATATACCAGCAAAGAGAGCTACAAAAAACATATTAGAATACAATAGCATTTGCTATAATCACACAAGAGATTAAATACTTAGGAATAAACCCAACTAAACAGAAGACCTACTGAGAGTAAACTACAGACCATTACTTCAAGAAACCAAAAAAAAAAAAATCTTCATAAATAGAATATCCAGTACTAATGGATAGGTAGAGTTAATATTGTGAAAAAGTCAATACTAATCTACAGAGACAATGCAATCCCAATCACATTCCCAAATACTTTCTTTAAAGAAATGAATACACAAATTACTAAATTCTTATGAGTAGGCAAAAAGTGCAAAATAAGCAAAAAACTTCATAAAAAGAAGAACCAAATAGTAGGCCTCTGGGGTAGCTACATAATTTCATGTCAACTTGATAAATAAGTATGAGGGAAGTCTAGTCTGCCAATCAGGCCAAAGTTTGATGGGCATGGTCTACTGGGAAGGATTATGGGAACTTCCTCTCTTTCTCCCTGGAGGCAGGACACATTCTTCCATTGCTTCACTTTCCTGCTGGCAAGACACTCAGAGAGCTGGAGGAGCCATGTGAAGATCCGTATCAGCACTGAGATGCTTCCACTGCCATTGGATCCACAAGAATCTTCACCTACCAGCCTGTGATCTCTTCCTGCATTTGGCATCATTGCATATGCTGTGTGAGTCTGAAGATGAATTTTTGGACTATTAGCAGACATACAGGCTAATATCAGGTTTATGAACCTGATCTGGACTGGGATGGGCTGTATTTTTAATATACATTTACTCTTAGATATAAAACTCTCACATATGAGTGTCAGTGATTTTTTCCCTAGCTTATCTGGACTAACATAGCTTAACATAACATAACTTTAGAACCTACTACTGGAAAAATAACAGGACTGATGATTTGGGGGGTGGGGGCCATGGGAAATGTGGAGGAGGGGGAAAGGAGGTGGTATTGACCAACTCAGGGATGAGGGAACAACAAGTGATTCAAAATCAGTGGCAAGGTGGGTGTGAGAGGCGGGATATGGATTGAGCAAGAGTAAAACAACTGAGAGAAAATGCTGAGATTCCAATGATGTCTGAGCATGATAATGGAACAGGAGGAAATAAAAGGAAATAGAGAAAAGAACTGGGAGGTAAAAGGCATTTATAGAGGTCTAAATATAGGCATGCACATAGGAGAATATATTAATATATGATGAAGGGGAACTAGATCTATGTGCTTATGCTTATAGGGATAGTATTAAGACAGCAGATGGGCATTGGACCTCCTCAATGCAAGGACACTTTGTTCTATTAAATTGGCATTCCATGATGCTCACTTCCTCGACATGATAACTGAAGACAAATGTGTCCATAAGAAAAAATGGTAAAGAAAACTGATGGTGCCCAGCTATTAAAAGATGTAGGGTAAATGGGGTCATAAAGGCTTGAAAGTAAACAAGAGGCCATCTAGCACAGAAGCAACAATGCCCACATGGAGGAAGCACACCACCTTGTGTGACCATGAAATGTGAAAGAGATCAGTTTTCAGGCTTCAAAGAACTAAAAATCCTAACATGCATGTCCACCTTCCTGATATGATCACTGATGACAAATGTATGCATAAGCAAATGTGGTGAAGCAAGCTGATGGTGCCCAGATATCAAAAGATAGGGCTGAACCCCAGTGGTGTAGTGGTTGGGCGCGGGACTGCGGCCCACTGGGATGGAGGCTCAATTCCAGCAGTGGGGCTGGGCCTCCTACTCCCACCACTGGAGAGCAGTGATACCCCCTCCCCCCAAAAATGATATGCATCTTGGGTCTTAAAGGTATGAAAGTAAACAAGTGACCATCTAGCTCAGAAGTAACAAAGGCCAAATGGAAGAAGCACACCAGCCTATGTGATGAAGTGTTGAAGGCATCAAAAAACTAAAAACTATATCATTATAAAGAGGGGGCATACAGATTGGAGACCCAAAGTCCATCAATAGATAAAGCGACAGCCCCTTACAGAAGGGTTGTAGGAAGAAGACCAGACAGTCAAGGTACAGTACAGCAACAATGAAATATGCAACTTTCCTCTAGTTCTTAAATGCTTCCTCCCACCCATTATCATGATCCTAATTTTACCTTCAAATCCAGCTAAACCAGGGGATGTACACTGGAGCCAGAAAGAGGGGTGATTCAAGAAAAATAATCCTTTCAGGATGAGGGATGAGAGTGATGTCAGGAGGAAAGGTGTAGAAAGGGGAAATCTATTGTAAGGATCTACATATGACCTCCTCTCTGGCATAGGGACAATGGGTAAGTGGGTGAAGGAACACATCAGACAGTGTATGATGACAAAATAATGACAGTTTGTAAATTATTAATGGTTCATGAGGGAGTGGGGAGGGAGGATAAATATAGGAAGCTGGTACCAGGGGTCTAGGTAGGCAACAAATGTGCAAATGTGGTCCGCGTACAATTAACATATATATTGATCATGATAGGAATTATATGAGCCCCCAATAAAATGATTTTTTTAAAACTCATACTAAGGGCTCAAGTAATGTTTTGAAAATGATGGCAACATATGTGCTTGATACAATTGATATAGGTAATGTTATAAGAGCTGTAACAGCTCTCAATATAATGACTTAAAAAAAACCCAAAAAAGCTTTGTATCTATTTTATTTATTTATTTTTGTTTTACAAGACAACTATACCACCTTCAGAGCACTCTCCATTACAACAATGCATTTCTCAAATGTGAGATTTCGTTCTGGGAAACATATTTCAAATTCATCTGTTTGGATGACTGACAGCAGTTCCCTCGTGTTTTCTTTCTTCTTCTGGGTCATCAAATCACTGTCCTTTCATGTCCATTTTCATTTGCAGAGACTAAAAGAAATTGCAGGAAGTGAGGTCAGTTGAGTCAGGTATGTGGGGTGAGAGAGGCATGCTGTTTGTAGCCAAAAATGGGTACTCCAAGATGCCTGTGTGAGCAGATGCATCATGGTGGTGGTAAAATAGAACTGCCTGCTGTAAATCAAGCCTTTTTGGTCACACACTTTTAAGCAATCTCTTTTTGGAATCTCTAAATAAAAAGCTTGATTAATAGTCTGACCTAGTGGAACAAAATCCAAATGCACTATCCCCACCAGATTGAAAATACAAATGAGGATCATCTTGAACTTTGGTTTCACTTGAGGAGTGTTATTTGGGAAGGGTGATGATGGCATCTTCCACTGGTTTGATTGTTGTTTGGTTGGGGTGGGGAGGGTCATACATAAGAATAGTACCATGTCTTGTCACCGGTAATGATCTTGTGGGGAAAAGTCTGGGTCACTTTGCAGCTTTTCTTTCAAATCACAGCATGTTTTCCCTCAATACTCTTTTTTTCCTGGTCAGACATAACCCAAGGCACAAATTTCACAGTAACCATTCTAATTTCCAAATCTTCTGCTAAAATTCACAGAACTGAGTTCCATGACAGTCTGGATAACTTCCCCAGCTCTTTAATGGTCTGTCGTTGAACTTCAAGCACAAATGCATGAATTTGTTCACATTCGCAGCCATTCAAGAAGTTGACAAATGTCCAGAATAAGATTTGTCATCGATCAACATTTCACCTTTTTTTGAAATTAGAAATCCACTTATACACTTGAGTTTTCCCCCATAGAGCTGTCCTTATAAGCTGTGTTTGGCATCACAAGTTTCTGTGGCACTTTTCAAGAGCAGGAAACTAAACTTCACAGCCACATGCTGTTCTCTTGATTTGACCATCACAAGAAACATGTTTGAATGAAACTGTTTTTATGAAAAAATTCACTGTGACCAGGAGAACCTTCCCAGGGCAAGCCACTGACTACACTAACTCAGAGCAAGTTGCTGGATACTTGCCTACCAGGGGTAAGAAATGAGTAGTACAAAAGTTCTACCCAACAAAGCCATTTTCCATTTTGGGTTGTGTTTTTGTTTTTTTTTTGGTGGGGAAAGGGTACCCTTCATATACAACTCTTTTTAAAAGTAGTTTAACTAGGGAAGTATGTGATATATTAAGATTTTATCAAGAAAATCACTTTTAAAAAAGAAAGCCCTGGTGGCATAGTGATTGTGTGCGAGGCTGAAGTCCACTGGGATGGTGGTTCGAATCCAGAAGTAGCTCTCCAGGAGCAGGGCTGGGCCTCCTACTCCCACCAGAGGGCAGTGATGCCCCTCCCCAACAAAGAAAGGTAAAAAAAACATTAACTGGATTAATGGTGTCTTGCAGGCACGGCAGGGGAGTTTGGGTGGAGGAGTTGTCAGTAGTTTCAAACTGCCTGTGAGGATGTCAATACAATGTGTAGCCACTGCTGCACTGGAGGGAAATGGGGAGTTAATAATACAGAGTGCAAGATAAAAGAAAATGTTCTAAAATTGATTATGATAAGGACCATACAACACTCCTTGATTTGATTGAACTAGTCAATGGTATAAGCGAATTATGTGCTAACACAACCGTTCAAAACTGGTTTACTGATTTGTTGTTTTCATTGAAGATGTACACACAGCAATTCAAGTTTCCACAATCACCATCTACTATGGTTTCATTGGGGGGGAAAAGGTTGCTGTTTTTTAATGAAGTAGGTGTCTTAAGTTAATAATTCTTTCCTACTAAAAAAAGCATGAAAGCAAACATTCCATCTTCTCCTGGAGGAAATAATGAAGTTCAAAGTAAACATTGAGAGTCTCAGCAAAATAGGGTTATGGAACGACAAAGCCGTTATTAACAGAGCTGTACAATTTCAGGTTCCCGTGAAAGAAAATCCCTGAAAGCAAGTATGCAGACTAAAGAAGCATTCCTCTTAAGGAAAACAAAGCATTAAGTATAGGGGTATCTTCTGATTTTCCAATTATAGGTAATTTAATTTGGTAGCGCTTCCGTCACTATGCGGTATAGAAAAAAATAGATGATGGTCCAACAAACACTTTGAACAATGTTGCCACAAATAAATGCATTATATTCAATCTAGCATAATTATTTTCTTGATCCTAATAACTTTCACTGGACTGAAGTAACACTGACTCATGGTGACCCCATAGGTTTCTGAGACTGTATCTGTTTATGGAGTGAAAAGTCCAGTCTTTCTCCCACAGAGAGATCTGGTGGTTTCAAAGTGCCACCCAGGGAGATCACCACCCAATGCGTAACCACTGTGCCACCATGGATCCTAATAGGTAGGTAATATAAACATCATAGAGACCAAGACAACAGAGATACATTCATGCCCTTGTGGAGTAAGGCAGAAGGAGGAGGGAAAATTAAGTTAAGATGATGAAATTACATACCTAAGACCTAAAAACTTTTTTCAAAAAGTAGAGATTCTAAGTAAGTCAATTACACCCACTATGTGCCAGTTAGAAGGGAAATATGTGACGCATTAGTTGTCAGTCCAATACTTATAACTAAAATAAGCCTTTTGACATGCAGCTTAATTACCTGGGCTTCATTTTTTTCCCAAGTAAAAATTGTATCAACTAAAAACTTGCCTAGAATGTATACTTCTTTCTTTATCTCCCACCTCACCAAAAATAACAACTAATTAGAAAAATTGGTATTATGAACCTAATTTATTCCATGAGACCTGGCCATAAAATATTTGAATGGGAAAGTATTTTAGCCAGGAATTTTATATCTTAATTCCATTCCATAAACCATGGGTTAGTTGGAAATTTCTTTACATTCTGATGAGATTGACCATCATTCTCCATTGTTATGGTACAAGTGGCTACATTTTCTATCTACAGAAGGTGATGTAGTGAAAGTAGTGAAGAATTGGCATAATGAATCAAGTGATGTTTACCTCATACCACCATGCCAGGGAATGTCATATTAATTTTAGATACATTTCTGCTTAATTCTGGATTGCTAGTAAATTCTAAAGTAATACTTCTCATATATATATATATTTGTACTACTTTACTCCAATTTCCTATGCTTAAGTGATAATTTTCTTATTAGATTGTTTGTGTTAAGTAATTATCCACATATTAACTATCCATTGCTGAGTCTTCATTAAAGAAATGTTTTGTAATTTAATGGTTCTTTGGACTCTTCTAGGAGAGAAAAAATGACTTACAAGTTCTAGCATGCAAAAAGACAAAATAAAAGAATTCATGATTATAGGTCAAAGAATATGACCTTATGATCGAGAAAGGGAGGTACATAGAACCAAAGATTTAATGGGACCTTTAGATTTCAAGTTTAGTATACAGCTAATGTTTCAGTTCTGCATTCTCATGAAATTTTTTCCCTGAAAACCAAATAACTTTCTGATGTACATCACTTGATATCTTAAGGATTTTAGATATCTTAAGGATTTCATGCCAATTTTCTCTCACTTGAGCATCATCATAATCCTAGAAAACAGATAATAGTCATTACCATTAAATTAAGATTTCTTAAAGCACAGATTTGGCTCAGTAGCTGTGGAATGGTTCCTGAGATTCTGCCTTTGTAATAAACTCTCAGGAGAATCCAGCATTATTGGATCGTATGGGCCACACTTTGATTGGAAAAATTCTAGATTCTCACTCCTCCTCTACAGCTACTAAGACCTATACCAAATATTTTATTGCTTAAATAAAGCATAATTGGTGTAAAGCGATATTTTTCTTATCTTTTTTTACATATGCAGGTTTCTCCAATGAAGCACTCATGGTGGAGTGAACAAGTAAACTTGAATATTAGAATCTATTGGCACAATATATCATATGGGCCTTGAATTTCCCAAAGAATTAGGAACATGGAAGTAAAACTAAAATTGAGCTGGACTTTGGGGCCTCCAGAGCTAACATTTAACAGTACTACCCTCTATCACAAAAAAACTTGGATGGAATTTATGGAGTCAAGAAAAGAGAATTGGACTGAAGTAAGACTGGAATCTGTGGTGTGTTTAAAAAAAAGGGGGGGCCCATCTTTAAGTCAAACTCAAAATTTGTGAAGTTGAATATCTCTAACTCTCACTGTTGTTATTAGGTGCCATCACTGCTCACAGTAGTGACTTCTACTCATAGTAATAACCCCATATAGGACAATGAATCCCTGCCGACTTTTACACCATCCTTACAATCATGTAAGTCCATTGCTGCCATCACTGTTTCAATCTCATTAAAGATCTTCCTCATTTTCACTGACCCATTCTTTTATCAAGCATGATGTCTTTCTCTAGGCATTGATCCCTCCTGATATCATATCCAGATTAATAGAAGCAAAGCCTTACTTCTAAGGAGTATTCTGG
Organism: Nesogale talazaci; assembly: GCA_004026705.1. Classification (NCBI taxonomy): domain Eukaryota; kingdom Metazoa; phylum Chordata; class Mammalia; order Afrosoricida; family Tenrecidae; genus Nesogale; species Nesogale talazaci. The sequence goes on along the minus strand of PVJH01017476.1, from coordinate 23,970 downwards.
CTTAAAAGGTATGAAACAGATCCATAAGGGTTTGATTTAGCCCTACTTTAATGCAAAAAAAAAAAAAGGGGTCAAAGACTTAACCATGATTTAAAAGCAAGATATGCAACAAGTGAAGACAATTATGATGAAAATTTTATTGTGAGTAGGTGTTGGTTCAATTGCTTAGAATTGAGGGAAATTTTTGCACAACATTAAAGGACAAGTACGAATTGATTTGTCAGAGAGTTGGTTGTTATTTACTATACTTCCTGCTAGGGTTTGTAATCTGTATTGAGTCTGACATTTATAGTAATGAAATGGAATGTTAACATTTAGTTTTCCATGAAAATAATACAATATAGTGGAAATCGTTTACTCAAGAATATAGGTGCCACATCACAGTTTCCTGCCCCTGTACCCTTCACCCAGAGTGCCTGACTTCACCTGGAGTTCCCAGAACAGTAAGAGGGTTTACCAGAGACAAAGATTTCATCCAGGTGCAAGTACAAAATTCACCTCTCTGAATTAGTGTTAAAGGAGTAAGGAGAGGCACCAATAAAATCACATTTTTAGTGTAGCTTACAGTGATGCTTGCTTAAGCTTCTGTGTCATCTGGTCATTTGAGTTAAATCTAAGAGGAAAGTCTTAAAAGCGCATTGAACTACTCACAATAAGGTAAGCAGAAACTGTGAGACTGCCATTAGAGGGGAAAGAAAGGCGCTGTGTGTCTTAATGCAATCAGGGACCGGCAAAGCTGCCTCCCTATCATGCTGTAGAATGTGTAGAACCAAATGGAAACTCACTGCTCTCACCTCATGCTCCACTCAGCTAACGCTACTCAGAAGTTTGATTTTTTTTTCTTTTTATGTTTGAATAGCAAATAATCTCTAAATTAATGAGCCAGTTTTTCACTTAGAGTGGAAATCTGACTTGTTTAAAATGATCATATCCTTCAATTCAAAAGATAAATTAGTCTTTGTAAGATCTATTGCCTTAAATGGAGGAATGTTGAAATACATTCTGTTCACGTAACCTACTAGGTACATTAAACAGAATGATGTTTTTCTTTCTCTTAGGACAGAAAGACAAAACATCTTAAAAGTAAAGCAATGATAAATGTTTGACAGGACAAGATTGAAAAATAAATAACTGAGTTTATTATTATAGATATATTTTCAGCCTCATGCAACGTTTATTTATAGTCGTTCCAAACTGCTACTTAACATATTTATGAATTTATTAACTTAGATTCATAATTAATTCAAGTTGACAAATCTCCAGTTAAGCATCTATTTTAGTGTAGATATATAAAAATATAAATGTCCAAACAAAGACATATTACTTTTATAAAGTGAGCTTTCCTTATATATTAAAAGTGTCATAAAAATAATAAAATATACCTGACCAAGTACTCTCATTTTGAAAGGAAATATAACCATTCATCATTCATGTATCACTATAGTAAGCAATAACTATTCCACATATTGTAACTTATTTTTAAGACAATATTTAGTTGTACCGGGGGAGAAATAATTTTGCTTAAGTTTTAGTGACTTAAATACTTCCAACCACCCCCAAAAGATATTTTATTAAAATATATAAATGGAAATATAAGAAGATAAAACAATGACAAATTTAGAATTACTTAGATTTAAATTAGAAATATTCTATTAAAGAATAATAACACAAATTAACAGGGACTGAATGGTTTCTAATAACTAATTATTTGGAATAGCAATTTCATAATTTGAAGAGGCTTTACTGTATGCAATATCATAAATAAAATTAATGGAAGTTAGGTATAGCTCAAACTGTCTCCTTATATAAGAATAAGGATGAAATTGGAACTATTTTATTTGACTTTACTTTTTGAAATAAGTTGTCCTTTTGACAGAAATTTTAACATATTTTAATTGGTAAATACTTCTACACTTGTTTACTTAATACCTGGTTAGTATTAACAGGTAGTCATAGAAAGTATTTCACATGTCATTAACATCAACCTAAGTTTATGGTAGAGAAATAAGATTAACACAAGAAGCTATAAGCACAATATTGATATTTGCAATGTTGAATCATCATTAAAAATAAGAAAAAGATATATTGGTATTAGTGTAGGCTATTTGGTCAAAAACTGGTTTTTTGTAGATTACTACTCAAATCACTGAATTTGTCTACTTCTGACTGTTTCTTTTTTTCAGAATAAATAATATATGACAACTGCTTCAAGTTAATTTTATCTTTCAGAGCTACGGCTATTCTACCTTGACCAGAGATTATCAAAGAACCTATGGGAACCTTCTGTGCGTGCAGGACTGAGTGCATCTCATGAATGAGCTGCTCGCTGTATAGAACTCAGACCCTGGAGTTGCTTTTCAGATTTATCAGAAATTGGTCTTTGGGGAGTAGAATGATTACAATAGCAGCAAACAAGCTTTGGAAAGATCCTTGTGTATGAAAAACACATGTAGATACTAACCAACTGAGATTTTATTATTCACTAGCTGTATAACACTGCTTTGGTCCTGGTTCATCATCTGCACGATTAAAAGGAAAAAAAGTTTTTTTTTTAATTTTCTTTTACCCACAGCATGTTATGAGCTTAAAAAAATAAAATGTACCTGAAAATACTCTAGAAATCTCTAAACCTTATTAAATATAAGAAATGATCATTAACTATCATGCCCCCAAAACAAATTTTATTTGGTCCTGATTACCTATAAATTATCTTCTGGTGATGCATTTTTCTGCTCAAGTGCCTGAACTTCTCGTTAGTAAAGTTTATTTTTGAGTTAAACTGGAAGAGGAAACTGTCTTTTAAGATTTATAATCCAATTGAAAATATTAGAACAATGCTGACTCACATGGGGTTCTTGGTAAGTGACATCAAGTCGTTTCTGACCCTTATTGAACAAGCACCAGCTGGGTCTGCACCATCTTCACAAGGGTCAGCGTGTTGGAGCTCACAGTTGTAGCCACTGTGTCCATGCTTTAGTGCCTTTTGTTTTCTATCAATTCAGAATAAGGAGCCAGACTCTGAAGAAATAAAATAGAAACATGTGAGAATGAAGAAAAAGATAAGTGAAAGAAATTAAACTGAGGAGAGCAATCTGGGCACCAAGAGAAGATTTGATATTGAGGAATGGAAAAGGAGTGTTCCCCTGGTGCAGATTTGGATTATCGTAATTCCTATCTGATTCAGGGCAAAAGAGTGAAGTTGGAGGGGCTGAGCCCCGGTGGCGTAGTGGTTGAGTGCGGGACTGCGGCCCATGGACTTGGCAGTTCAAATCCAGTTGTAGCGCCCCAGGAGCAAGGCTGGGTAGCTCCTACAACCACGAGAGTGCAGTGATGTCCCCCCCCCAAAACAAAACAAAACAAAACAACAACAACAAAAGAATGAAGGTAGAGACCTGGATAGAACATGTGAGGGGTCCATGACAATATCTGAAGACTACATTTCCCAGCAGTTGGAAGTTCCTGGGAATCTTCTGAATACACAGGAACCCTTAGAAATGCTTGGTAGCCATTGAAGGGTCAAGAAACAGGCTGGCCATGATGGCTGTCAAGGTGTTCTTCCCCCAAAGAATCTCAAAATAAAATTTCCTCTCAATAACCTATGTTTTTCAAAAGTAATTTTTTCTCTAGGTAAGTCAGGAACCTAGAATCCAGTAACACTACCTCACATATTACCTGTATGGAAATATATACAACTGATAATAATTTATTACATTTATATAGGATCTTGAATTTTTGTTTTTTCCAAGTTCTATCCTCCACACTCACTTGATCCATTCATTGCCCTCCCTTGACGTACATATCACCTCTCATAATACATTGCAAATTCTTATTCATTTAGACATTTCCACAGATAAAGCATGGTTGCCTTGAGTGCAATAAGTATATTTTTGAGTCTTGATCCACTTAATAACTGACACTCACAATTTAATGAATCAGTAAAAACTTTGTATCCATTTTCTCCTGCCTTGTGCAACCATCCATTTGGCCATCCCCCCCCCCTTCTCCGTTTGCTACCTTTCTACCTTTAAACATTCCATGTGGTAGATTGAGCAGTCTAGAGAAATAAATCTAGTGACAACCATCTATATATATGGAAGATCTTTTATCAAGAAGTACTTATATATCAAGAAGGCATCCCAACCCGTCTAACTCAAGTCCGTGAGTCCAATGTAAATGCATAAGTCATTCTTCAGACTTATGTATCTGAATTCCAGTAAAACAGAGTGATAAAGCAGGAAGATCACAGGACAGTGGGGGTAGAAGCACCTGGGTTCAAAGTCATAGAAACATGGCCATGTGCTGACAGCTCTTGGGGTCAGCAGCAGAATCCCAGCAAACAGAAAGGCAAAGACACAGAGAAAGAGATGGAAGGTTCCAGAATCCCAATTTATAAGAAAGCCACACCCCCCAAAGACACATCATAAGGCAATGATCCAACTGACAGATTGATTTCACCCCCACATTTTCCAACATCTTCAAGTTTGCATAAAAATTATCTATCACATTTAGTGAGTAAGTACTAAGAAAAAGCACTGCAGAGAGTGTTGGTTAACCAATGTGAATGAAATCCCCAAATACCAGATACAAACATTTTCTTCTAAGTTTTACAGAAATTACTACTATGGAGTACAACAAGGATTTGCTATCACTTATACAGAATTAAAACTCTGACACACAAAAATAATATGCCCCAACAAGTGGAGCAATTGTCGAGAAGTATTGAAAATTATTTGAGATATTCACTGTTTTTGTTTGTTTTCTCCAATAAATAGTTTCAACGACATTCATCTCAGAGACTTTGCAGAGTTTTTAATTTCTCTTCCTCTTGGTAATTCAAGAACCTAGATTTCAGTACACTATCTCAAAGTGAACTTACTACACAAGGCCATGGGAAAGGCATGTTATACTTTGTCTATTTGTAGAGAGATACTTGATAGTTTGACTGCTCTAGTGCAGCTCTCAGGATGAATATTTATTCAGTATAATAGCAGCCCTTCCCAATATTCATTTCTGGTGACAGTGATAAATGAGAGCAATGCCTGCAGCATTAATGCATGCCAATAGTATGTCTTTCCTAAGACAGAAGTGAATGACTCTGGCTCTGAGTCCATGTAACTGGTATGCTACTAAAAAAAGCTAGAAAAAAATCATGATAAAATTCAATTTTCAAATGCTTCTAAAATCACATGGGTTTGTTTAGAATAAAAGCTTGAAACTGTATCTCTTCTGCAACTGCTCCGATTTGGAGGAGGCTTGAGAAAGTAGGAAGGTGTGTTGGAGCTTGACTCAAAAGATTTTGATCCTTCCTGCAAGATACTACCAATCCATTAGGCAAACAATGGGAGTGTGACTGAGGAAAGAAAATGTGTCTTCTTACGTGGGCTTGTGGTGAAGGACATATGTGAACTCAGCCAAAATCATACATAGGATTTCTGAAAGTAGATATCATGTGTCCTGAGTCACCCATGAGTCAATTTCAGGTGGTAAGCACAAGATTAAAACTACAATCATTTCCTCTGATTTCATTTTTCTCATTGTTATTATTTTGTAATTCCTTGAAAGAGCTATCCATTCTACTGTCTCTAGTTTCTCTTCTTGGATTGCAGAATTAACTACATAATTTGTGGAACCTAATGGAAAATAAGTGGGGAATCCTTCTTTGAAAGCCATTAAGAATTTAAGATCCATGAAAGCAGAGTATAAAACCAAGTATGGTTCTAATCCCATCTGAACTTCTAATCCAATCAGGCTCTCACCTTCCACTGCAACTATTTTTATAAATGTTAGTGTTGACATAATATTTATTCCAAAAAAGGGGCAAGATTCTAAGTAGGCAGGGTTTTTATATCTTTGGATATTTTTGTCAGGTTTATTAGTATGATGATATTGGCTAGTAGTTCCTAATTGTCCTGGATAAAGTGGGGAAATAAAATCTCATTCAAAAGAATGAGATTAGAGCTTAAAATTGCCAGCTAAACCACTGGACAAATGAGCTGAAATTTTCTGAATCTGACCTGAAAGAAAATCTTACCTCCTGTCACCACAGAACTACTTGCTGAAAACTCACCACTCTTCTCTTGAGAGTGACTGAATAGCAAAATAAATTGGGTTTGTAGCTTCTCACGAATTGATTGTTAAAATGAGGACATTGAGAAGAAATCAAATGCTGAACATCAGGATGTTGACATTGAAGCAGATTTTTGATGAAGCTGAGGATATTGGACCCTTAAATTTTATTGGATAATTTTTTTCCAATGAAGAAGAGAAGAAGCCACTCCACCCCCATCTGAGGAGATTACTCCAACTTGGCCTGAACAGCTTCCAATGACTTTTGCTGAGAATTCACAGTTTTATGCAAATAGAGCTCATGCTGCACATTTTTTTGCCAACCTCCACCTCCCTGCATGACATATATTCATGACCACATTGCTATAAAAAATTAACATGCTACAAAAGTGGTTCACAAGGTGGTGAGAAGGCAAAGCTAGGGAAAAACGAATTTAGCACAACGCTTATTTGAGTAAAAAGGCAGTAGTTACAAAGCAAGACATTTCTGATTCTCCCCGGGAAGCTAGCCACACCCTTACATTCATCTTTTCTTCTACATCTTTAATGAGACTCAAGTCCAAGATGGTACCCAAAGGTGACGTGCGGAGAGTGACCCATGAGGTAGTGCACTACACTCTCAAAGTTCTATGTATGCTTCCTAATGTATCCAGAAAGAATTAGGAAAATACATGTGTGGGAAAGGGATATAAAGGGCGTAGAATAATGGAAGGAACATACAGTTGGATTCAGCTAAGTTTACTGATCTGAACCCATGAAGGAGACCTTCTGCATTCAATGCTTCACTTTGAGGGTTAGGAAGAGATTCACAAGTTTGCTTGGTTAAAACATGGGCCCAAAGCTAGCCCATGCTAAATGAAATGTAAATGCCAGAAATACCTTTGCAGAGTATAAGTGAAGGTTTTCACAGGCTTGGAGAAATTGGTATGTTACTGTGGACCTTTGATAGGAGGCTACCACTCAGAAGGGACACACTTTTCATCACAACTATGAGAAGTGAGTTTATGAGAGGACCCCTGGTATCCTTGAGGAACTTTATGAGCACTCTTCTTTGGCAGATTTCTCTGTGGGAACTAAGGCCACTGAACTTGGATTTTTAAATGAAATGGAGATAATTCTATCCAGGAGTAGTAGAAGCCCAAGGGTGGCAATTAATCACCAAAGACAAGGTGGGGTGGTTACCCTGCTGAATGGGAGAGTTAAAGCAGTAATCAGAGCAATCCGATTTTCAGACACACCTCTGGCACTAACTACTTGGTCATTGTAGCTTTAGAAGTGAAATTAATAGGAAGACTGCTAAATTATTTCTTTATCTAAGTGGGAAGATAAATCCTGCCTGAAGACTATAGCACAGAAATCCTCCAGCTGGCCATCTTCCTGACAGGATTGTCAGCCTCCATTATCTCATGATCTAAATCCTTAAAAGAAATATATATGTGTGTGTGTGTGTGTGTGTGTGTGTGTGTACACACATACATATATCGTTAGGAAGCTCCATCTTTCTCCTGAGGAGCAGTTGACACATATCTTAGTGACTTTTATCTGGACAACACTGACTTTTGCAAAGAACTGTCTAAGAATTCTTAGCTGTATCACTTCGGGGTCCCTTACTACTATTGAACTGTTCTCTTCGTGGGTTGAATTATCTTGTGTCTCTGTATGCCTCATAATATTTCTTTTTAAAATTTTTTTTTTATTTTTTAGGCATCACTGCCCTGGTGGTGGGAATAGGAGGCCCAGCCCCACTGCTGGAATTGAACCTCCATCCCAGTTGGCCGCAGCCCGGCGTACAACCACTACGCCACCGGGGCTCAGCCCGCCTAATAATATTTCTTGTTTGTGTTTTTTTGTTTGTTTGTTTGTTTTCAGGGGGCATCACTGCTCTCCGGTGGTGGGAGTAGGAGGCCCAGTCCCACTGCTGGAATTGAACCTCCATTCCATTGGGCCGCAGCTGGGCGCACAACCACTAGGCCCCCGGGGCTCAGCCCCCGCCTATTAATATTTCTTGACTAGCAGATACCTTATGAATTTTACACTCTTGGGAGTTCAAATTTTTTATTTCTTAACATGCTATGTTAGGATTTAGTCTGAAACTCAGTAACATGATCTTAAAATAAATCCATATCCAGATTTGTCTTTAAGCTTTGTTAAACTAGACAAGAACAAACTATTTATCTCAATACTGAGATAAGATCTAAATATTTAATCCAATGTCCTATGTATTGTGAAATATCTCCACTCAAGTGATTGGGAACATGAATGAGCCCAATTTGTTCAAACTCTGGGGATTTTTCACCAGCTATGCCACAGTGACTCTCATTCAGAGAGGGTCCTCATATTTATGCCCCCCAACACCACTTAAGTGAAGACTCAGAAACACTTTAGAGCTTGCCACTGCCCTCTTTCTTGGTGGTTTCTACCCTAAAAATTATAGCTTTCTTGGACTCCCTGTAATTTCAACTCTACAACCTGGGTAGATTGTAAACTGAGCTCCTCCTCTTTCATTACAACTTTAGAAGCTCTCTAGTTGGTAAATATATGACTTGTTTTACTCAATCCTATTCTCTTGGGGATCACTGTTTCTCCCTGCATGTTCTTCAGTATCTAATCACTGTTGTTTTTTGTTTTTTTAGTTAATTAAGACAACAGGGTAAACCAAAGCCCTATGTGATGGTTAGGGATTGTGTGATCTCAACACCCTAGAGCCCAGCCTACCTGGATTATCACATGTCCCTATCCCAAGCTTCAAGGACAATTTCATCTGAATCAATGCTCTCACTTTAATATCAGATACCTTTCTAGTTTAAGAATTAAACTGACATTTTCATTCAACTATTCAACTACGTTTGGTTTTCAGCGATATCACTTCTTGAAAAGATAAAGCTTTCAAGGCACAAATAGTAGCTTTCAGGCCTTTTATTCAGCATTTGAAATTGACTTCAAAAGCTCTGAGTTCATTTCCTATGTCAGTTATTCTATTGTAAGAAGTCATAGAAAGATATCAACCAGGAAATTACCCAGAGTCTCACTTCTCACTAACACTTGATCTATTACTGGTGCTATTTGGGGTTTTAGCTTTGTCACTTTGTGTCATGGATTAGCGGCGCCCTTCTTACTAAACCAAAAGATAAGTTTTTGATCTGGCCCTTCCCAAAACTAAAAAGGAGGCACAACACCTGGTGGATCACGTGGGATTTGGGAGACAACATATCCATCATTTGAGTGTGCTACTTTGGCCTGTGCATCAAGCTGCCAGCTTGGAGGGGCCCCAGAACAAGAGAAGACTGTGCAACAGGTGCAGGCTCCTATGCAAGCAGCTCTTCCCCTTGGGCCATACGATCCAGCTGAACCAATGGTGCTTGGGGTTTCAATAAGACAGAGAAGCAGTTTGGAGTCTTTTGTAGGTCCCTGTTGGTGAATCACAGGGCAGATCCTTAGGATTTTGGAGCAAACCTCTGCAAACCACTGTACACCTTTTGAAAACACCTTTTGCCTTGTCCACAGATCCTCAGTGAAGACTGAACGTTTCACCATGGGCCACAAAGTTACCATGTGCCTGAGCTGTCCATCGTGAACTGAATGCTATCCGACACACATGCTATCTGTTATAACGTCGAACGTGAGTAGCAGCACTCCATGATGAAATGAAAGTGATATGTATATATGTATATATGTGTGTGTATATATATATATATATATATATTCAGGTACTTGGAAGGAACATGATTGGAAAATCAGTGATAAGAAGGTTTGGGGTAAAGGCGTGTGGATAGACCTCTCTAAATGAGCCCAAAAGGCAAATATAGCTGTGTCTCATGTGAATCCTTACCAAAGTATTACCACTGAAGGGAAGGACTACAACAGTCAAGTGAACAGGATGACACATTATGTGAAAACACACACACACACACACACATATATATACACACACACACATATATCTGAAGGTATAAGCAAGTTGCATGAAGTGGCTCAAATGCCTATGGTCCTCACTCCTGTCACAGTATCTCCTTTCTCCCAGGGTGTAACTATGGCCTCATAGGGAGCTCCTCATGATCAGTCGATTGAGCAACAGAAAACTTGAGCTTGGTTTGCTGATGCTCCTAACACTATGTAAGTATCACTGAAAGTGGTCAGCAGTGCCACCTTTCTGGGGGCTCCCCAAAGGAGGGAGCTTCAAAAAACTGCCAGCTCTCTAAAGAATAAGTCCTCCCAGTGGGCAGAACTTCAAGTGGTACACCTGGTAGTTCAGGTTGCTTGGAAGGAAAAAGGACCCACTGCACGACTATATCCTGATTCCTGGACTGTGACCATTGGGTTGGCTGAATAATCAGGTACTTGGGAGGAATATGATTGGAAAATCAGTGACAAGGCGGTATGGGATAAAGGCATGTGGGTAGATCTCTCTAAATGGGCCAAGAAGGTGAATATATTTGTGTCTCATATGAATCCTCACCAAAGGGCTACCACTACAGGGAAGGACTTCAACAATCAAGTGAACAGGATGGCACATTATGTGGAAACCAACCATCCTCTTTCCCCAGTCATTCCTGTCTTTGCTCAGTGGGTGCATGAGCAAGGTGGCACGATGGCAGGGATAAAGGTTATGCTGGGGCTCAGTAACATGCACTTGTATTCATCAAGACTGATTTGGCTACTGCCACTGATGAATATCCAATCATCCAGCAGCAGAGACCCACAGTGGGAAAATTCCTTGGGGGATCAACCAGAAACCTGGTAATAGGTCGATTATACACGACCACTTCCTTCATGGACAAGGCACCATTTTGTTCATACTAGAATAGACATCTGCTCTGGCTGCACACAATGCCACTGCCTAAACTACCACTCAAGGACTTGACTGTCTCATCCACTGACATGGTATCACATACAGCATCATTTCAGATCAAGAGGCTCACTTCAGCACAAATGAATTGCAGCAATAGGGCCATGTTCAAGGAATCAACTGGTCTTACCCTGTCCCCCATCGTCCTGCAGCATCTTCTTTAATAGAATGATGGAATAGACTTCTAAAGACACAGTTTTGGTGCCAGGTTGGTCTAAGGCAAAGGGAATGGGTAGTGGATTAAGTCTCTCTAAGTAATAGCGATGGCCACGTGACCAACTGCAGAAATGAGAACTGTGATTGTCATGAATATTTGTATGTAAGCACTAAATGTTTTCATTTTGTTCACTTATGACAGATAAAATGAAAATTGGGTCTGTGCATTTTTGGTTGTACACATGCTAGTTGTATCACATTAGGTACAAGTATGATTTTTAGTATTGTCTTTGTTGGGTGACTATGTTTGATTAAAGAGTTGTGTGCAAGTGTCAAGTTGACAAAGTTTGGTCTGTGATTATGTCAACTAGACCCTCCTGGAAAAGAATATGTGTGGAGTCCAATCTCTTTGTCAGAGCTCAGCCTGACCACACCTCATGGTCGGATTGTAAGTGTGGGCTTTTGAATAAGAGAGATGGAGCAAAGATAACTCATTTCAGCCATTTGACTCCTGCTGGAGCTAGATCTTGTGTTTGGTGTTCCATGATCTCCTGCTGTGACACCTGCTGATCTCCAAAGCCAGCAGCAGACTACTGACCATATATATCTTTCAATGACTTTGGATTCATTTACCTGGGCATCTGTCACCTGACACACACACACACACTCACACACACACACACACACATATACATGCCTCTGCTTATCACCTTGCTTCCAGTTCATTAGCTTCCACAAGACAGGAGAAATCTGGCTTGGATTTGCCTGGACCTAGCTATTTCTATAAATGCGTGAGCCATTTCTTGACAGAAATCTCTTTCCAGATACAAGCACACATAAGCTCCCCTTTTGCTTGTCCAGAAACTGCAACCTAACAGTCCCTGTCTTTCTGGCATAATGGAAAGCAGGGTTTGTACGTAGGTTGTTCTTGACAATGAAGAACAAAGAAAGGCAACCTGCTTTGCCATATGTTTAGTTTTATCATGAAAGTATAGTAACTTAGGTAAAATATAGTAATTTAAGTCTGTATTTACTTGTTACTACACTTTCATGATAAAAGAAAGAATATAATGTTAAAGGAATTTAAACAATGTATATGTCTCCCCAAAAGGTAGATAATAATATCAAATACTTAGAACAGTATCAAATGTTTAATATGGAATCAACTTGTGAATTCAAATGGTTTGCAAATATAAAGGAGTCCTGATGTCATGGTGGGATATGTGCTAAGTTGCTCAATACCAAGTCAGTAGTTTGAATCCACAAGTTGCTCCATGGGAGAAATATAAGACTTACTGTTCCCTTAAAGATTTATAGCCTAGGAAGCTCCCAGGGGCACTTTTCCTATCTTATAGTCACTATGAGTTGGAATAGACTTGAAAATAGTAAATTTGGTTTTGTGATAGAATTTACATTCATTTAATTAGCTGTATCATAAATCAAAACCCCACCTAGACTTTCCAAGACTAAATATTATTGAGGCAGATAACTTCATTTTTCTTCCAAAGAGTTGTGGATCAATATGTAATTATCATGCCAGCAGTGCTCCTGTGATAATAAGGTTTTGTGTCAACTTGATGCAAGGGTTTTCAGTGGATTGGCAGTTGAAGTCTTCCCCAAGATGTGATCTAATGTGATGTAATTAAATCCATGATAGGACTGCTATGAGTAAACATTAGAACATTAGAGGAACATTAGAGTGGAGTGCAAGTCCTTAATCATGTCACAGCCCTAATGTGGTTTCCTCGGTGTATGGACCACTTCATTTATAGGTACATGCTGTGAAGAACTGCTTTACTTGATGCTGTTTTGGATATTACATCTGGCTTATTGGTTTCTGGTTCATTGGACTTAAGCCTATGGCTTGCCATAGTTCCTGCCAACCCCAGGAACCATCAAAGCCTTATACCTGAGCTACTGGCCTTAGGTTTATTCACCTCCGCATCTTCTTGCGGGATCATCCTGCATCATCTTTCTAATTCCTGGTTCATCAACCCAGGGGGTATAGGATATGCCTTCCGCTTAATATATGGACTACAGATTTAACCAGACTGGAATTGCCTGCTTCTAAAACTATGTGAACCACCCTTGAGATATATTTCTTTAATTTCATAAGTGTTACTGGTTTAGCGAATCCAGACTAACAGCTCCTATTTCATAAAGTGGGTGCTTTTACTCGTACTATAAGGAAACTGGGTCACAGGGAGGTTCAGTTACTTGCTACAGTTCACACAGGATCTGGAGATACAGCTAGGGCAGTAACCTAGGTAATCTGATTCCAGACTCTATGTCATTCAGTTCTTAAGTATACTATGTCATTTGTACAGTCACTGTATTTATCCAACTTCTTAGGGTTTATAGAAATAGACTTATTCATGTGTATTATGAGGCAGAAATTTTCTCATTCCTAGGTCATGAACTTGTCATCTTGAGTCCAACTGAAAGATAAACATCAGTAATTAAATGTTTTTTGCTGTACATCCTTGACTCTATCTGCAGCATGACTAATTAGTCCTTCCTTTTTACCATTTTCAACATCCCATCCAAAACTTTGAGTCTAAAACAACTCACAGATCATTATTCCTCATAGTACAATTAATATTTTTGCTTCTATGATATTTTCACTCCTCTAGCCTCTGTGCCATTGTCCTATACCACATTAACTGCCAAAAGAATCCCAAATCATTGAAGGCAGAAATTGTGCCCTGTAGACTTGATAGCGTTGTTGGTTAAAGGTTGGATAGCTAATTGAAAGGTGGGAAATTTAAATCTACCAGCCATTCTATGGGAGAAAGATAAGTCTATATCCTCTCATAATGATTTACATCCTAACAGTGACTATAAATCGGAATCAATTTGATGGTAGTGGGTTTATTTGATTCACAGTGTCAAGAATATTACAAAGGCTCTATAAAAGTGTTACAGGATTGAATCAATGACTAAAATATAATAATATAACAAATTTAGGAGTCAAAAATGATAAAATATATTGTGGGGTCTGCTAGTAGTGTAGAGTATTGTATTTTTCAGACTGTAAAATGCACCTCACCATAAGATGCACACAGCTTCTACAGCAAGAAAACAAGGAAAAAATATTCTGAGCCAAAGAGGCAAAATACAGTAGTACTTAACAGCATAAACTCAACAGTCATGTTAAAAACCTTCACTTTCATTAATAAATGAAGGGAGGCATGCACTGTGTCAATCATGTGACATGACTAACATTGAAACTCCAGGAGTCAGGACTTCCCCTGAGCACACAGAAATCCACAGCATTCAAACAGCAGCAGACAGTAAGTGGGCACATGGGATCATAAACAAATGGTCTGGGGTCCCATGTCTTCGGACTATAATATGCATCCTCATTTTTCCCCCACTTTGGGGGGAAAGTGGGTAATCTTATGGTCCAGCAGATACAATAGTTTATTTTTATCTCTAAACGTGGAATAATTTTTTTACCATAAAACAAGAGCACACACACACACACACACACACATATATATGTATATCTACTAATATAGCTATAGATAGATTTCTTTTATATATAAATTATTTTATTTTGAGACTTTATAGCTCTTATGGCAATCCATACATCTCTCTGTCTCTGTCTCTTTCCATCTTAGTTTGCTTCCATGTGGTCTGTGTAGACCCACCTCACTACCTGGACTTTATCTGCAGGGCTGTTCTCTGTAGTGCATTCTTCTTAGGAGGGGGTTGAAATAGCTGGAATTGGAGCTGACCCTGCAGTCCTCTCTGTTAGTGCACTGCTCCATGCAGGTATGTTGCCCTCAAGGCTTGACTCATTGGGAGGAGGTCTGGTCCCTTGCTCCCTTTCCTCTGGAGACAGAAACAATACTATCCTTGTGGATGGATTAGTGCCTTGTTCCCCCACGACCTTTGTCTGTTTTTTTCCCCGTCAACAAAATTATATTCTATAACATCAATAAATAGAAGGATATTGTCTTTAGTTGTCTAAGCTCCACTAACAAACACATAACTCTCCTCTGTCTTTCAGTTTGGTGTACTGTGGTGACTTGAGGGGCAGAATCCCAGTTCTGGCTGTGATGCTGGAAGCTGTGCCACTGGTATTTCAAATGCAAGCAAAGACAGAGTGAACAGCGTTCAGTGGGCTACCAGACGAAGAACAGACTTCAGAAAAGTGATTGTCCACTTCAGAGGAATTAGCCTCTTAGTACCTGATGCATAGCCTCATAACATTATCCATCCTTATGACTAGAAGCTGAACATTGTCAGATAAAATGCCAGAAGATGATATTCTCAGATAAGAAGACCCTCAAACCATGACTGAGGAAAAGCTGCCTTCTCACAGCGCTGTCGTCTATCACCATGAGACTGGAGTCAAGCTTGTGAGAGGGAAGATTTAGGAACCTTCATTTGCCGATGGGACATGATGCAAAATGAGAAAAATGGCTGCAAAAAGTACTAATAATCAGAACATGGAATGTACAAAGGATGAATCTTTTACAATGGGAGTCATAAAAAATGAAATGGAGCACAAAATTATTTATATCCTAAGCATTAGTGAGCTGAAATGGACAGCTATTGGCCATTTTATATCAGAAAACCATATAGTTTGATATGCTAGAAATGACACAATAAATAGGAATGGCATTGACTTCTTCATCAGAAAAACACTTCAAGATCTATCTTGGAGTGCATTTTTCTCTGTGATAGGATTGTATTTACTTGCCTTCAAGTAAGTCTGATCAACACAACTTTTATTCCAATTTATGCACTAATTTCATTTGGTGATGAAATAGAAAAAATTTTACCAGTGTCTTCAGTCTGAAATTGATCAAATGTGATCAAGGTGGAATGATAATTATGACAATTGGAAAGTAAAAGTTGGAAACAAAGAATAAAAAACAATAGTTGGAATGTATAGTGTTGGTGATAGAAATGGAGCTGGAAATTACAACACAGAATTTTGCAAGACAAGTAAATTGTTCATAGTTAATAACTTTCTTTCAAAAACACAAATGGCAACTATCCATTTGGGCATCTCCAGATTGAATCACACAGAAATCAAACTGACTACATCCGTGAAAAGAGACAATGTAGGAGGAGCTTAGTAGCAGCAGCTAAAACCAAACCAGGGGCTGAGTGTGGACCTGGTCAGCAATTTCTCAAAAGTAACTTCAAAGGTTGAAAATTAAGAAAATTAAAACAAGTCCAAGAGAGACAAAATATGACCTTGAGTCTATCCCACTTGAACATCTCAAGAACAGATTTGCTGCATGGAACAGTAATGACAGAAGACCTTGTGAGGTGTGGGAGGACATCAAGAATATCATCAATGAAGAAACCAAAAGGGGATTAAGAAGAGGAAAGAAAGAAGAGCTCAATGTGAATGGCAGCAGAGACTCTGAAACTTTCTCTTAATTGGGGAATAGGTAAGACAAATGGAAGAAGTGATGAATTCAAAGAGTAGAGAGAAAATCTCCAAGGGCAGACCAAGAACACAACAGGAAATATTGTTTTGAAAATGTGTGATGATCCAGAGTTAGAAACACAACAGGAAGTACACACTCAGCCTATCTTCAAGTGAAAGAACTCAAGAAAAAATTCAAGACTCAAACACAATGTTGAAAGAGTCTACACACAAAATATTGAATGATGCAGAAGACATCAAGAAAAGATGGAAAAAATACACAGTCACTGTTAAAAAAACAGGCAAACTAGTCAACATTCCACCATTTCAAGAGGTAGCATATGGACAAGAACCAAGAGCCCTGAAGAAAATTCAAGATTCAAGGAAAGCACTAGTCCTCCCAAAAAAAGGTTGCAGGGACTGATGAAATACCAATTGAAATATGTCACCAAGCTAATGAAGCATGGGAAGCATTCACTCATTCAGCAAGGAAATTTGAAAGACAGTGATCTGATCAACTTACTTGAAGAAATAAGTATTTGTACTCATTCCATAGAAAGATATTCTAGGTGAATGCTCAAATCATAGAACTCTATCATTAATATCACATGCAAGTAAAATTTTGCTATATTTTTGTGCTAAGAATGCTCCTTAAAAGAGACAATGGTCAGATTTTTGTCTCACCTACTATAGACAAGTTTTCATCATATAATAGTTAGGTTTGTGTCTGCTGGCTGGCCCATGGATCTCAGTAACTTGGCAATAATCCCCCATGATAAAATCTAATACAATATTATGAGCTCCATGTTGGGATCAATTTTGTGAGTATTCAGCAGTTGTGGTAGAGTACCGCCTCCTTGATTAAGAAACATTCCTTGTGGTTATGACTTTGGGGTGATATATTCTTCTCTTTATTTGGTAAACTTTGTGGGAAATCTTGTCACTTTTTCTGGCTTTGGAAACTAAATGTGGATCATCAACCTCTGCTTATTGTCTGCTGATCCCAGGAGTGGACTGTTGACCTAGGATTAATTTGGTTCTGCATCCACCAGCCTGTGGTCTTCCTGTTTTTTCCACTAGCATCCTAGCTTTTCAGACCCTGTAGCTACATGAATCAAAAGAATCCCCCAGTTTATTCTTGAATCCACAGACTTGAACAAGACTGGACTAAGTTTCCACAACTCCGTGAGCCATTTCTTTATACATATAGGTTTCTCTAAACACACAAATAGAAGCATCATTGGTTTGCTAGAGAGCAAGTGAACCCAGCCTAACACACGAGAGAATTTCTGAAGTAGAGAGACCGTGATAAAGAGGAAGGTCCTTGAAAGGATGCATTTACACACAGGCCGCACCAATGAGCCCAAACACATCATTAATTGTGAAGGTGGCACAGGAGCACACAGTGTTTTCTTCTGTTGCACATGGAATTGGAATGAGTTGGAACCAGCTCAATGTCTAGCAACATAATGCTGAAAAAAATTAACCTTAGTGGCACAGTGACTAAGTGCTCCACTGCTACTTGAAAGGTCAATTGATCAAACCTACCAGCTACTCTGTGAGAAAAGCTCTCAGGGTCTGCTTCTGTAAAGATTTTCAGCACTGTAAACCCCACGGAACAGGTCTGCTCTGTCTTATATGAGCTGATATGAGATGGATTAAACTCCACAACAAGGTGATGCTGAACAAGTTTTAATGTAACTTTCAGACTAAGTTAGACTAGGAAGAAAGGTTTATCTATGCAGAAGCAGATCTGTTAGCACCTGCTTCCAAAAGCAGCTAGTGGATAAAAACAAACTTAGCGATCACTGCGTTCCAATGCCCACCTCATCATGGGACTGATTGTGCTTGGGTGCATCATGAGCCAAATGGGTTCATCGTGAGTCAAAGGCCAACTCGACAATCGCTAACAACAACTTCATGAGTCAGTCCATTCATTGCCATTTTATAGAGAAGGATTTCTAGAAATATAGAAAGGTGGTACTTGCCCACCAACACACACACACACACACACACACACAAATAACAGAATTTAGACTGGAGCTGCCATCTAACATTCTACCCATGATTTATTGCCATTTAATTATATTCAGTCCAACATCAAGACAAACAGAAACTTTGGAACAAAACTTGAGCCATAGGGCATAATTTCTGAAGAACCTGGTCCATGGTGGTTGGGTATGGCTTTTCATTCCTGCATAAATTTGAAGCAGCACCAAATAACTAACACCATTAAGAATGTGCAATCGAGTGCCAGAAGCATAGAATGTATCTTAGTCGGTCCAAACTACTTATTGCAAATGGACTCAGACGAGCAGAGGAATAGGACAAAAAGTGGGGAGAGAAGATCAGTTCAAAGCATGCTGTGTTGTGAGCCAAGTCTCACGGACTTCACCTGGAAAACACAGTTGTTACTGATCTACAAGTACCTGTTACATCAGTGACATAGTAATTGTTATGGGCCAGCTAGAACTCAGATGAATCTGCCTCTTCATTCTGCTTTAGCTACTCAATAAAGAAACCCACAAGGAAGCAATCCTCTTCATAGTCTGAAGACTCCAGTAGGCCCAAAAGCAGGAAAATGAGAAAGTAGATAGAATAATTTCTTATTGTTTAGCTGCCCACAATTGAAATGGTGGGAAAGTAGCATTTTCAAAATACATTTCCCAGACATTTTAAAATGCTATCAGCGAACTCACTGAAAGGAACCTTTGTGCTGCCTATGGTTAGGGGTTGGCTGACAGGTTAAAGTTTCATGGTTGAAACACCCCCCCACCCACACACAGCTCTGCAGGAGAAAGACCTGACAATGTCCTTCCACAAAAACTACACCTGGGAAGCCTCACGGAGCCATTCTACCCATCACCTGAGGTCTCTATGAGCCAGAGTCGATTTAACAATACCTCACACTGACAACATTGAATTCACCAAAATAGGTAACATGGCTCTTAATTTTAGAAAGATTGTCTCCCTTAAATTTATCCTCCTAACTCATTGTATATTTCATCTTTTGTACACAGTGAGCCTAAATTCATTAAGAGTGAGATCAAATATTTTTGAAAACCATCAAACTCATTTATAAGGACAAATTTGTGCAGATTATATGACAGGGCCACTACTCAGTCTGATTTGAGAAATGTTGGCCTGAGACAAATTCCATTTAAAAACATTCTTTGAAACTGGGTCAAGTAAAATTTCATGGTGGTGGAGTGGTTTTGTACCTGTCTGTTTCAGGTTTTCTGACAAGTAAACACACATGTTATGTCTAGTTTATCTGACTGTCACCCTTGTGCATAGTTTACAATTTTCTCTCTCAAGGTAGTATTTGTGCTAGACAGGTTATATAATAATTAATATTTCCTTTTATAAATAAAACTCTTATTTTTCATTGTTTTAAAAAGAATTTTTTTATTAAAAAATTTTTATTAAAATTTTTTATTTAATTTTTTATTGAAAGATCCTTTTGTTGGGGGCTCTTTTACAATGCATAACAATTCATACATCATTTTTATCTAGTGTTTTTGTACATATGTTGCCATAATTTTTTCTAGACATTTACTTCCTATTGAGCCCTCGGTATTAGCTCCTCTTTTTTTCCCTTTCCCCCATGACCCCTTGATTAAATATAAATTATAATTATTTTCATATCTTACACCTACCACTGTCTCCCTTCCCTATGCTTTCTGTTGTTTGCCTTCCTGGAGGTGGGGGGGGGTGTGATTATGAGTAGATCATGAGATTGGTCCCCATTCCTCTCTACTCTTCCACCTTCCCCACACCGTTCTGCTACCACGATTCCCATTCTTGTTCCTCCACGTGTCGTGAGCTCTTATTGCTCATCTGTATCTGTGTACATGTTCCAGTTTAACCCTCACTGACAGGCAGTACTCAGGTCATGATAGTGGGGCGGGGGTGAGGAAGCCTCAAGGAATCAGAATAGTGTGTATTTCATCAGTGTTTTACTGTGCTCTGGTTGACTCTTCTCTCACTGTGACCTCTCTGTGAGGGATTGTCCCATTGTCTACAGATGGGCTTTGAGCCTCTGTTCCAACCCTCCTCATTCTCAACAATATGGTTTGTTTGGTTTTTTTTGTTTTTTGTTGTTGTTGTTGTTATTAGTTATTAGTCATCTGATGCCTGTTACCTAGTTCAGCCGATACCTCATGGTTGCACAGGCTGGTGTGTTTCTTCCACATGAGCTTGTTGCTTCCCTGCTAGATGATCACTTGTTTAACTTCAAGCCTTTAAAAACCCAGATGTTACATCTCTTGATAGCTAGAAACATTCTGCTTTCTTCACCACATTTACTTATCCACCTATTTTGATTTCAGTGATTGTCCAGGGTGGATGAGCATCACAGAATGTCATGGAGGGACTTGGGGAAGAAGGAGGCAGGGGGAAGGGAGTGGCAAGCAAACAACTTCATAGACAGGGTAACAACTAGGGAACTAAAATCTAAAAAAAGGAGGACATAGAGATCCTGGGGGCATTGGAGAATCAGCAATCCAGCTGAGAGGACTTACTAAGAAGCAGAAGTAGGACAAACATGGTAGTGGGTAAGGAGGAAGGTAAAAGGAAATAGAGGAATGGTCTAGGTAGCAAAACTATGGATAGAGGTATAAGCATAGGTGTGTACATATGTAAATGCAGTAATTCATTAAAATAGAGGTATTGGCCTGGGTACATGTATTTATATGGCAATACACTGAGGCAGTGAACAGATTTTGGGCCTCTGCTCTTACACTTCCTCAATGCAAGAATGCTTTGTTCTAGATTAAACCCCTTGTTGCAGTTCAACTCAACAAACTCTTCCATACTTAATCTAAAATAAATGGAATGGTATGCTATATGTAAGATGTTAAGAGCTTTAATACTATGTTTCTCAAATAGAATCTTTGCCAGAAAATCAATGGATATAATTTGAAGTGCTTTTGCCAGAGATGCAAGTGGAAGATGGATGGTGATGGCCAGGTTAGAGAAGTGTCAGGGAAAATAAATTGAGGATTTACGAAGGTCAGTAACTATATAAATCTCCTTTGTTTTATGCTTAATGTGATTATTATTTAATCAGCTCCATGACCCTGAAAGACAGATGTATTTCTATCCACTTTAGAGAAGAAAAATCCTGAGTTTCCCTAAGGTTAAGTCATTTGACTTACTGGAAGATTTCTTTAGAACTTGAATCCAGATCAGTCAGTCTCCTCAGGTCAGGTTCTCCCTTTACAGGGCATAGTGGTGCATAAGCACATGGTAAATACTGTTGATTGTATAGCATCTGTCTCCCATTTCCTTCTTAATAAAATGCAAGTTCTATGAAGGCATGTACTGTGCCAGTATCACCATCAGTTCAGAGTAAGTGTACCTCATCACCTACTTGGGATGCCTGGTTGGAGTTAAGAGCATCACTCTTCCTCTTGCACTCACTAGCATATGGTGTTAATAATGTTCAATTCTGGACAATGACATATGAGAATAAATCTGTTAAAATATTTCTTAGAAGTTGGAAGGGCTTTGGAAAATGTTCCTCATCTTTAGAGAGAACTGAACTAGAATCAATTTTTTTCTTTTTTAAAATGTGGTTACATATGGATGTGATGCCAGGTGCTGCCTTGAGCAACCAGTCAGAGGATATAGCCTCTGCTAAAGACACTTGAACTAACTCAAACTAAAACCACTGCCAATTGACAGTGACCCTTTGTGCAGTCTAAAGCTGCTCCTTTAGGTTTCAGGGGCTGTGAATTTTTACCCAAAGAAGGACTTGTGGGTTTGAACTACTTACCTTTGATTTTTCAGCCCAACTCATAACCCAGTAGGGCTCCTAAAGAGATCTGAGCAACAAAAAAGAACTTAAGATCGATTAATGGCCTAAATGTAAACCCTGGAGCTATCAAGATCATCGATGAGAACATTGGAAAAAACTAAAGCTGCAGAGCATCCACAGACTACCAGGTATAGTACAAGAAGCATATGCAATGGAGGACAAAGGAGACTACAGGATCATGCTTACAAAGACCACTTGTGCATTTCAAAAGAGTCAACAGGGAGCCCACATAGTGGAGATTTGGTGTTGTTGCTGTTTTTTTTACAGTGACATAATGACCAAGGGTCTAGTTACCAAACTCTCCAGCACTCCACAACATCAAAATAAGAAACTAACAAAAGACCAACTAAAAAAAATGGACAAAAAGCATGAATAGACAGTTTGCCAAAACTAACACTCAAATGATTAATAACCATGTGAAAATGTTCATGATCACTAACCATCTGAGAGATGCAAGTTGAAACAATGATGAGATACCACTTTACACGCACAAGGATAGTCTAAATTTTTTTTAAATGCTAAAGAAAATGCAGGGGGGATAAATGGAACCCCAGGGATAAGGGGTGAGCAAGTATCGAAAATTAATGGGGAGGACAGTATAGGATGTGAGGGGGTGCTTAATCAAGGGCAATGTACCTGGAATTTTTGAAACCTGAATGAAGGCTGAGCAAGATAGTGGGGCAAGAGAAAAGTAAAAGGAAATAGAGGAAAGAAATTGTCAAAACAATTATGGAAGTTTAAATACAGGCATGTATTTAAATGTAAATACATATATATAATGATATGGGAATATATGTATACACATATATTTACATGTTAAGTATTAAAGTAGCAGATGGACAATGGGCCTCCATGCAAGCACTTCCTCCAAGCAAGAACACTTTATTTTACTAACCCTGCACTCTGTGATGCTCCCCTTCCCTGACACAATTGCTGACAACAAATGGGCGGATAAGCAAATGTGAAGGAGGTAGATGATGCCGGTTATAGCACCTGGGGTCTTAAAGGCTTGAAGATAAGCAAGCAGTCATCTAGCTGAGAAGCAACAAAGTCCAAATGGAAGAAGCACACTCTCCCATGTTATCATGCGATGTCGATGGGATTGGGTATCAGGTATCAAAGATGCACAATAGAACAAACAAAAAAAATCATGTTGGTGTGAATGAGGGGGAGGGCAGAGTGGAGACTCAAAACCCATCTGCAGTCAATTGGACTTCCCCTTTCAAAACGGTCACAAGGAAGAGATGAATCTATCAGGGCTCAGTATAATACTAGCAAAACACACAACTGTCCTATAGTTCTTTAATGCTTCCTCTCTCCGTCGCTATCATGACCTCAGTTCTACCTTACAAATCTGGCTAGACCAGAACATGCACACTGGTACAGATAAGAGCTAGAAACACTGGAAATTCAGAACAGATAAACTCCTCAGAATCAATAATGAGAATAACAATACCAGGAGAGTGGGGGGGGGGCGATGAAGAGAACTAATCACAATGATCTACATCTAACTCCCTCGCAAGGGGATGGTCAACAGAAAAGTGGGGGAAGGGAGACATCAGTCAGTGTAAAACAAGAGTGAATAATAATAATTCATAAATTATCAAAGGTTCATGAAGGAGGGAAGATGGGGGAGGGATGATTTAAAAAATGAGGATGTGATACCAAGGGCTCAAGTAGAAAGGAAAT
>PVJH01017475.1:0-47716 GCA_004026705.1 Nesogale talazaci | reverse complement strand
TGCTGCTTTAACGTAAAACAAAAAAAAAAAAAAAATCAGAAACAAAGATTCGAGGGGGCCAAGGGCTGAAAGAGACCTGCCACAGAGTGAAAAATGGCCGCCCATCCCTTAAAAAGGGTGCTGTCCACCCGAGACATGTGGGGAGCAAGCCCGTGGGTCCTGTCAGGGACATGAAGACGCTTAAACTGGGAGGCCGTGAAGTGCAGATTCACATGACGTGGAAAGGCCTTATAAACGCTGCCCCCATGGACGTGAGAACGGCATCCCGCACGCCCAGAAGGACCGCGACAAGACATCAACACCTCACGATCTGGGCAGACCTGGTAGGCAAGACCCTCGCAAAGTTAGCCCACCTTGGAAAGGACAATGGGAGACCCACTGTGATCAGAGAAAAAGAAAATGACAATGAATGGCTTTCACACCCAAAGAAGGCAGCTGTGAAGGTCACGAGGAGGTTGGAGGGAAGGAGGCTGAAGGAAGAGAGAAGGGCACGGACATCCCAGAGACCTGGGCTCCTCTCCTGATACTGATGCGGTCTGGCCAGCGCCCGGTGGGTCCTACACCCAACCACTTCTGAGTTCCGAAAAGGGAACTGCAAGCGTGACAGGCGTGCTGCTGACACCGCTGGGGCCGGGGAGCGGGCACAAACCCGGGAGTGGGGTCCGGCTGGGTGGGAGATGGAGGTGAAGGGGGTACTGCCCCTGCTGAAGGGCATGAGGCGCTTCTGATGGAGCGTACCCATCTCTTGCACCCTGGCGATGGGCTGGGCGGCTACGCTGTGTGTCCGTCATCCTGAACCCACTGTTGTCCCCGCCTGGATGCCGGCTCACAGTGACCCTGTAGCGGGGCAGAACTGGCCCAGTGGGTTTCCCAGCAACCTCCTCTCCTCTGCGCCCCTCCCGCAGAGCAGCTGGCGGCTTCAGGCTGGTGACCTTGCGTACCTGGCTCCGTCAACAGAGGCCCGTCCAGAAGACAGGGCACGGCAACCAAGAATGAGGAAGCTCGCTCTACAGAATGAGCCCCAAGGTCCAGGAAGGGAAACGCGGGGTGCCCGCAGGACAAGGTGGCCGCCTCCCTGTGGTGAGAGGCAGAGGCGTGGGGAAACAGCCTGCAGCTGTGTTTGCACACAGAGGACAGACGGACGGGAGCGGCAGGGCCGGGGGCCGGGGCTTTCTGTAGCTGGACAACCCAGAGCGGGTCGGGGTCCTCGTTCTTTGCAGCAAGCGCACAAGGCCGGGCAACCTCACCGGCAGCAGCAATCTGAGGATGCCTTCATCCTCCTCCAGACTCCTTGGCCATCCGCGGCGGCCACAGCCAGCCCATGCTTCTCCCTGTCCTTGTCGGGCTCCCCAACCCCGGCCCGAGGCCACCGCTCAGCCCGGTTCTGTCTTCGCATGCCGGGAGCGGATCCAGGCAGGACGTGATCCTTCGTGACGGGTTTCTCCACTGTGTGTGTGTGTGTGTGTGTGTGTGTGTGTGTTCCCGCTTGTCACTTTGAACTGCCTCAGCCCGCGAGAATAAGAGGCCCCCTGCATGCCTCAAAGGACGCCCAGAGCCAGCTCTGCAGACACTGTCTGGTGCTCGGCATGTCCCAGAGCTGCAGCACAAGCCGCCCAGGGCCGGGGTGGCCGTCACATGAGGCGAGTGCTGCCACGTGGCGGGCCGCCGAGCCCTGTCCCCTGCTGGCACGGGCAGCAGGAGAGCGCAGTGGTTAAGGGAGGGAGTCTGGGTTCCAAAGCCACGGCGCTAAGGTTGGACCCTGACTGCCACTGGCAAGTTGGGGGGGGGGAGGGGGGGAGAAGATCAGTGGTCACTTCACAGCTGATGACAGGATGAGTGGCAGATGTTGCCCTGGCTCGGGATGACCCCCCGCGTGTCTGTCCACATAGAAGTGAACTCCGTGGGGTTTTCCATGGCTGGCGTCCTGCCCCCACCTCTCCCGACAGCCAGGCCTTTCTTCTGAGGGACCCGAGGGGGCGATGAACGCATTAGCAGTTAACAGCAAGCTCCCCGCCCTCAGGACACCACCAGCTTGTTTTAGGCCCTTCTGAGGTATCCGTGGGTTCCCAGACTGTCCGTTTTCATGGGACACACACAGCCTCATTTTGAGAGGCCCAGACCCATCTCTCAGCACCCTGGTCCGCCGTCCCTTGCAGGGGAGCCCACCGAAACCCATGGATGGGAGCGTAAGGGGGAGGGACCCAGAGGAGCTTGCGGCTGAGACACAGGCAGGGGCTGCAGGAGGCTCTGCCCAGGGTGGGGGCCCAGGACAAGGGACTTGGGCCCTCGTGAGGCCACTGGCACTGGACAGGTCACCCTGCCCTGGGTGGCAGTGGCGGTGGCAGAAGAGGTGGAGGTTAAGCGCTTCAACTCTCCGAACCTCACTCGGTCCTACAAGTGGGCAGGCGGAGACTGAGACGCCGGTCAAGTGACCGGTGTCACACAGCTCCCCGGGGACCGTCCATATGCTCCAAGTCCTGTGCCCACACC
This sequence comes from Nesogale talazaci, assembly GCA_004026705.1. NCBI lineage: Eukaryota > Metazoa > Chordata > Mammalia > Afrosoricida > Tenrecidae > Nesogale > Nesogale talazaci. The sequence continues at coordinate 45,226 of PVJH01017475.1, read as the reverse complement.
GCGTGCGGAGAGCCTCCTGCTGTGCCCACGGCCGGGTCCCCCCAGGAACTCCCTCCTTCTTCCTTCTCGGAAGCAGCCTCCCTGCAGAGCTGAGGTTCACGACCCTGCCAGGGGTGGGGGGGTGGGGGTCACACGGCTGGTGGTAGAGATGGAGCCCCTGTCCTTCCTCCTTCCCGTTTCCCGACTTTCACATTCATTCAGCCAGCAGTCAGAATCGGGGTCCTGGGCAGGCCCCTGGCTGGGTGGGGAACAAGAGCATTCTGATTCGCGGAAGCGTTCCCCACGAAGGGGCTGCACCCCCGGCTGAGGAGGGGTGTCTCGGCTTCCCGGGGAGGCGTGTCTGTGGGGAGGGTGGGCAGCGGGGCTGCGGCAGGGTGCCACTGTCCAGAGCACCCAGAGCGCGGTTTCAGACACAGCCGTGGCCCACCGCCCCGACAGGTGGCTGTGTGGGGGGTGGGACCTGCTGTGCAAGGGCCTGAAAGGGGCCCCGCCTCACTTCCTGCACAAGAGCTGGCGCAACTTCTGCTCGGTTCCCGGGAAGACCGGCCTCTGGTGGCCCGGCGGGTTAAGTGCTGGGCCGAGAAGTGCAGGGCTGGCTGTTCAAGCCCACGGGACGCTCTCAGGGAGCAAGGGGAGGCTGTCCGCTCCCGGGGAACCCCATGGGGCAGTGCTGTGCTGTCCTTGAGGCCCGAATGACCTCCACGGGGGTTGGGGGTGGTGGTAGTGAAATGGATGGACTGTATGTCATGAGAGGCTCAGCCTCACTCACCCCTGCGTTTGGGGAGTGCTGTGCCCCTCCTGTGGTGCTGAGCACCCCAGGAACTTTGGAGATGTGAGAGAGGCCCTGACAGAGGCTGGGCCTGCGCCTGCACCACCCTGGGGGGCCCGGTTGCCACGCCCAGCCCCAGCCGCAGAGGCCATCTGGAGCCGGGCCCTGGCCCAAACACCATGACAAGAATGGACGCAGAGCTCTGAACAAAGGGAGCGGGCATGACCGGCCAGCTGGGCAAGGGTCGTCCTGGAACCTCCTCCAGGGCTGACCATCACTCTGTCCCCACATGAGGGCACAGCCTGCCTGAGTCCCCTGGACTGGACTGGAGCCAGAGCAGGGGGCCGTGCAGGCAGATAGCTCACGGCACTCCAGGCCTGGCCACCCCCACATGTGAGGAGGCCATGCTAGGAGAGGCCACGCTGGCTCGCTCGCTCGTGGGCCTGCAGGGAGGGCAAGGCCGCCAGGGACCCAAGCCAAGGTCAAACGGCTGGGAGCCTGAGTCCTCACCTGGGGCTGCGAAGTCGAAAATTTCTACTGGGCGGCGCTGATCTGATCAGAACAGCAGCCAATGCAGAGGATCAGCAGGGAGGTCTTACCGTAGCAGGCGGGGACGCCGACTGAGTCACTTCGGGCCGCCCACCCCTCACTGGAGCTCAGCCTCCCTCCTGGGGAAGAGGCGTCTCAGCTGGACGCCGTCGGAGAACAGGTGTGTGTCTGCACCGCACACCCGCCTCCCAGTCCTGGCCCTCCACCCACGGTCCAAGCTCCAGGGCTGAGCCCAAGGGGTCTCAGGTGGACCCCCGAACCAAACTCCCCGCCCCCGCGTCGATTCTAGCTCACGCCTTGGTGGGTTTCCGGGACTGTAAGACTCTTTAGGGCGCAGGGAACCTCATCTTTCTCTCCACGGTGCGGCCAGTGTTTTCAAACTCTTAACCTCGCCGTGAACGGCCCAGTAAGCAGACACGAAGCCACCACCAGGGCCCCTTCTCAGAAACAAGCCAGGACTTCCTGAGCACGCTCGAGGTGGGGGGGGGTGGGGGGATTTCGAGTTGGGCTGCTTCCACCGCATGGCCCAAACCCGCCGGCCGCTCCGCGGGAGAAAGAGGAGATTTTGTGCTCCCATCCCAGTCGGCAGCCTTGGAAACCCGAGGGGGCAGCTGTACCCTGTTCTGGAAGGCGGTCACGCGCTGGAATCAAGCTGACGGCAGTGAGAAGGTCAAGGGTGGGTCGTGGGTGGGAAAGGACCAATGACAACCGGTAACAGGGGAGAGGTGGCACGGGGAGAGGGAGAGGCTTCATTCCGCCACACATAAGGCCCCCTTGCATCCCAGTCAACAGGCCACATGAACAATGTCACAAGGAGAGAGGACCCACACACCCCCCGAGAGCCAAGGTTTCACCCACTTATGCATCTGTGTGCGGGAAACACACCCGGGGGTACAGTGGGGCAGGCTGAGGTCAAAGTGACAGAAACATCTCAGCCAGCACCTGACACCCTGAAGGAAGGAGCCACCAGCCTCGGGGTTCAGCGCGGGAGACGACAGAGGCGGGGGGCGGGGGCGCAGTTCACAGAGACAGCATGTTAATTCTGACTGCGGTGAGCTGTGACTGGCTGGGCTGGGACATCTGAGAGGCAACTCTCAGTCTCCCTCCACCCACAGAGCAGACGAGGGGCAGAAAGCCAAAGACGCGAAGCCACCAGGCGACCAAAGGCACACCCACAGACGGAGAGCAGAAGCACTAGATGGTGCCCGGCAACCATACCCTGATCCTGACCCCAACCCCGGAAGGGAGACAGATTCAAAACGCAATTCACCACCGTTGTGAGACCGACCAGCTTCATGAGTCTGATAGACACGGGTGGGTCCCAGAACCACGGCTCATAGGGACACACCTTTTACCCAGACTGGGTGAAGTGGGCCAATAACCATACATGCTCCCCCAAACCAACAGCCAAGACCCCCCAGGGAAGCACTGGTCCCAGAAAGGAGCGGGAAAGAATGAGGAACCAGCAGAAAGTGTGACAAGGTGAGGGTCCCCTGCTGACGGGGAACCACCTGGCTCTGCAAACTTCCACCCAAGCGCTGGAGACACAGAGCCAGGCCCGCAGACAGGGAGGGAAGGGCGCAACACCTGGGCTATCAGGGCGAGAACAGGGACCCCGCGCTCTCTCCCAGGAGGGGGCCCGCTCCGACCAGTGCAGGCTGCAGGTCCCTTGCCGGCTGCAGCCCTTCACGTAGAAGCCTTCGTGGGTGCCAGGGGCTGGGCGAGGGAGCCTAGGGCCAACCGCAGCCCCACTGTGTGCCAGCCTCCTCTGGGGGCTCTCAATGCAGTGGGTGACCCACTTACGCTTCCCCGCAAGAGACTGCGTGCCTGCTTGTGAGCGGCCAGGCCCTGCCATCACACCACCTTCCCAGATGGGGGCGCTGAGGCACAGGGAGGCCCCGCCGAGCCAGCCCAGACCCCCTCGGGCTCTACCAGCCATCTCTGTCCCTGCCCCGTCTGTTGACACGCTCACCCATGCTGGCCCAGGAGGCCTACACTGGCTTTTGGAAGTTTGGGCAGTGTGACCTTGGGCCACCAGCTTGACCTTGCTGGCCCTTAGCTTCCAGGCAAACACAGCACCACCTCTGGGGTGAAGGGGGGCCCCAAGAAAGTGGTCAGAGCATGCTTGTCCCCTTCCATCCCCCTGATTGGTGGAGGGAAAGGGGGGGTGGGGCAGGGGGTGGGGAGTGGGTTGTGGCAGCACCGGGACCTTCACAAACAGGCTTCGCCTTCTCGTGAACAAAGTCCCGGAGTGAGAGACAGGGCCCAAAGGCAGAACCGTGACCAGGGCACCCTGACAGGTTGGCTTTCTCTGCTCCAGACAGAACCGACTTACTTCCCTCTTCCAAGATGGGAGGCTGAGAGAGACGGGCCTCTCGACCGCCCCCAAGGGTACCAGGACAGACGGAAGATAGAGGCCAGGTGTGCCAACTTGCCCTGACAACATCAAGCCCTCGCCCACTGAGCCCCAAGGTGGACAGGGCCCAGCAGCTCCCCGGGGTCTGCAGGGCAGGGCCCTGTCTTCCCAGGCAATTTTTTCCCACCAGTCTGCAGTTCATCCCTGAGCCACCGAGAACTGCCAACGCTGGGAGACCGCCGGCCAGGAGACCCGGACTGGAAGACCCGAACTTCACTTCTCCCGGGGTCGGGGAGAGGGGCGGAGATGTCGGCGAAACGTTACCAAGTGACACCAGAGAGGACTCGGTCGGGGTTGGCTTCCATAGGAAGGCACGCCCCATCTGGAAAGATGGGGGCCGGAGGAGGGGTGCCCCCCAAGTGGCCAGCAGTGGCCCACGAGCCTCCTGAGAAGCCTGTGCCATTCCACAGGCGGGGCAGGCTGAATTCCAGGGGGACGGGCCCCAGGGAGGGGTCGGGCTGGAGGGCAGCTGTGTCCCCCGCCCTTCTCCCGGGGAGGAAGGGATGAGGGTGCTAACCAGAGCCGGGCTTTCCCACGCCCGGCCGGAGACCTGCAGCTGGAGAGGAGAGCTAAAAATACCCTAGTCCCCAGCCGGGCCCACAGCAAATGGGAGTCCCCTGCCTGCCCAGCCCAGGAGAGCAACCCTTGGACCGGCCGCGCCCCAGCCTGCTACTCACCCACCAACTGGCAGGTGGCCCTGGGGGCAAAACGTGCCACCAGCACTGAGGAGGCCAAGGCCCTGAGATCAAAGATAGTGGGAGGGAGGGGACCAGGGGGGCCGATACCAAGGGCTCAGGTACAAAGAAAATGTTTTGGAAGGGATGATGGTGACCTACGTACCCATGGGCTTGACACAAGGGATGGACGGATTGTGCTAAGAGTTGCAAGAGTCCCCAGTAAAATGATGTATTAAAGTACTAATAATAATAGATGGGACCTGGGGTCCTCCCTTCCCGCCGTCCCCGGAGCACGTACCCAGGTAGATGTCACCGAAGGAACCGCTCCCGATCTTCCGGCCCAGGCGGTACTTGTTTCCCACACGGAGTTCCATGGCTCACTGGCTGCGGAGGGAAGCGGACACTGGGGTCAGAGAGGCGGGTGCTGGAAGGCCAGGTGCAGCCGCGGGAACCCTGTCCCCTCACTCCCACTGTGTGTGGCCTCGCCAGGCATGGGGACAAAGGCTTATCAGGGCTCCAGGGTGACATCAGAGTGGACTTGGGGACCAGGCCCAAGAGGAAGCGGCCAAGCATCTCCCGGGGCGCTCACCTAGGGAAGGACCCCCAGGCCCACCCCCCAAGAGGAACCTCTCGAGGGAGAAGTCCACCCCACGGGGTCAAGAGGTGGTGAGCCCGATGGATGACCAAAGGGGATGATGATTTGAGGGAGGGTGTGTGTGTGTGTGTGTGTGTGTGTGTGTGTGTGTGTGTGTGTGTGTGTGTGTGTGTCTGCAGGAGCTGACCAGCCTGCAGGTGTTGTCATGGCAACCACAAACAAGCACCAACCCCTGGGGCTGGAGGAGGGGCACGCTGAAGGGAAGGGGTTCCAGAGAGGCTCCTCAGAGTTACCAGACCCCCATGGCTGGGTTACCTGCTCCCCTCACCCCACTCCAAGCCTCTCACAGAGACCGCCATCGTCCGGCCTGGTCTTCCCAAGCACCCCGTCAGCCCAGGCCAGCTGTGTCCTGTCGGGGACAGGGCTCCTGTCTCCCACCCAGGGGACAGGCAGGCAAGTGTCTCTAAGCACACTCACCTCAGCTCCCCTCTCCTGCTCAGAACTGGCTGGCTTCCTTTAAGACCAGCAGAGAGGGGAGAGGGCAGGGCCACGGTGCCATGTGGAGCGGCTTCCCTTCTTGTGGGGACCTACTGGGGTACCCCAAACCCAGGGGTCACTTGATAAAGGCCCTCTGCGGAGTCTCTGTTGGGGGCGACAGTGGAGGCCCGACAGATTTTGCGGCTGGGGAAGCAGCAGACTCAAAAACAAGGAGGGGGCCTCAGCCCCACCCCCACCCCCCCCCCCACCTCGAGGAGTGTTTACCAGGAGGCTAGCAGAATAGTAGTCTTATCAAAGAAGGGAGTCCTTTTGCACTTAGGGTACTGGAAGTGCAGTGAGGTCAGGTTACCAGCCCACACCCCCCAGCAGCCAGACGGGGGCAAAGCACCACCCAGGACCCAGACAGGGCTCCTGCAGCCCCACCTGCCGGCCTCCTAGGTGGAAGGGCAGCTGGGCCTGGCATGCAGCACCTGCCCCTTTCTCAGCCAAGCCAGGCCACGCCGGGAAGGGGACTGGGGTCTACAGCTGGGGCCCGGGCCCCCGACTTATAGCCCTGCACCACAGGCCAAGAGGAAGCAGTCACCACCGGCCCCGCCAAGGGCCAGTTCTCTCTCCCAGGGCCTTTGCCCACGCGCCTGGCCGGCCCCTGCCCAGAAGCCACGGCTGGCAGCGGCACACACTCCACGTCCACACGCCGGCCTGCTGCCCGAGTGCGTACACTCCAAGGGAAGACAGGAAAGTGGGGGGCCGGGTGTGTACATGGGGCAACGGCCTCCAGAGACCACACAGGGGCGCCGGGCAAGCCGCAGGTTAGGAAGGAACATAAGGATCCACGCCGGGTTATATAAATCCCCATGCCCTTGGCGGGGTGTCTTACATAAATACACTACACAGGGGCCCTGGCCCCTTCTCTACTCCCCAACCGACCATCAGCAGGGAGGGGAGATGGGGACCACCAACAACCTTGTGGGGGGCCACCACAGCGCTGGGCTGGCCACTTAGACCCACCAAGGTCTACTCCCTGGCTAGGAGCGAGAGACCACAGACTCCTGGGGCCACAGTCCCCCGAAAGCTCCCTGCAAGGAGAGAGGCCTGATTCCCGGATGAGAGGGGCCTGGGGGCCTCCAGTTCTTTGGTGGCTTCCCACTGGGAGGAAGTGGGGAGGGGAGGGGGGGGAGAAGGGGAAATAAAGGCAGGCATGAAGCTTCCATTGATGAACACATGAGACCAACTGGCAGCCGGCACCTGGGCAGTGTCTGGTGTGTATTTTCACTCCTGCCTCCCGTCAGAATTACATTTCTTGTCACTGGACTGTTTAAATAAAAAATTAGAGTCTGCCCAGCCCCCAAGGCCAACAGAGTCCCCCAGATCACCAGGAACCAGAAGCAACTTGCACCTTCTGTCATCCCCCCCACCCACCACCACCACATGGGGGTCTCACCCAAGGAAGCTAGGCCAGGCAGAACATTTGGGAGAAAACTACGGAAAAGTTGAGGAGGGGGCTCACCCACTTGGAGTTTGGGATGTTGGGAGGGGCTCAGGCATCCTTCCTCTGGGGACACCCCCAGCAGAAACACAGTTGGGGGTTCCTGGGAGACTTGCAAGCCACCCCAGCTCACAGACAGAAATGAGCGCCTCTGGGCCCAGGAATATCCCCAGCTCTTTCTTTCTCTCCACAAAGGAAAAGAGATTCGGAGGTTTGGGTGACCTGCACGCCCGGTCCCCCACATCCAACAAACAGAAGTGGCTTGGCTGACCCTCGGGTTTGGGGCATCGGGGAGAGAGGGACGGGAGGTGGGGGGCTGCAGCGCACTGTCCAGGGAAGCACACCCGGGGGTTCGGTGCGGACGAGAGGGCGAAATCAACAGTGTCTTGTCCAACCAGCACCCTCGTCCCGGCGCCCCCACCTTGGTGTCTCCAAATTGCAGCCCGCATCGGCCACCCCGGCAGACTGGCCCTTGAAGGGTCTGGCTGAAGGAAGGGGAGGCGGGCCGGACTCAAGGGGAGAGGGGGGGTGGGGGACAGGGGGGATCTTCCCGGGCCAGCCTGCAAAATAAAGAGTTCCCCTCCTCCTCCTCGTCCCCAGCCGCGCCTTTGTCCTCCTCGGCCGAGCGGGCGGCGCCCGGCGGCGCCCCCCCCTCCCCAAGTGCGAACGCGCGTGTCCGCCCGCCCTCCCCTCCTCTCGGAGCAAAAACAAAGAGGCGGGGGGAGCTCCGTTTCCCCGGGGTTGGAGCCCCTCCGCGGGCCCGCGGCACCCCAATACCTACCCCGCCGGGAAGGCGCCGGAGCCGGGCCGCTGCTCTGGGGGCTGCCGCGGGCGGGGGCGGCCCGCCGGGGCGGATGCCGGAGGATTCGCGGAGCCGCCCGGCGCGCCAGCCTCTCCGGCCCAGCCGCCGCCAACGCCAACGCCGCCGCCGCCAACGCCAACGCCGCCGCCGCGCTCCGCTCCGCTCGGCCGGCCGGCTCGGCTCCGCTGCGCTCGGCTCCGCTCCGGGCGCCGCCGCCTCCCTCCGCCGGCCCTCCGTCCGCCGCCCCCGCCGCCGGCCGCGCGCTCCCGCCGGCGCGCGCCCACCCGCTCCCATTGAGCCCCGGGCCCGCCCGCTGATGTCATCCCCCGCCCGCCGCCGCCGCCCCGCCGCGCTTAAAGGGCCCGCGCCCTGGGCTCCGCGCGGGGGCCGCCCCGCCGCGCCCCGCCGCGCCCCCGGGGGGACAGCGCCTCGCGCCACGCGGCCCGGCGCGCACGCACATGCATGCCCACCCGGAGGCGCGCCCCCGGACGGCATGTGGGCGCGGGGCGCGGGAAATGGGGGCGCTCCGCAGACCTGAACCCCTTTCTCCCCACTGGGAGCCCGGCTCTCCCCGCGCCTGCCAAGACCCGAGGCTGCGCGCGTCCCTGCCGAAGGCCAATGTCAGAGGGCCGGGGCGACGCGGGCCTCCTGGATCGGGCCCGCCAGAGCCGCCCGAGGGATGGAGACCACAGACCCCAGCCCGGGGGGGGGGGGGGGGGGGGGGGCTTGGCCTCAGCTGGGAGCCCCCCATGGAAAGATCCAGGGGGCTCAAACTGTGATGGGCTCGGAGCCCACCCTGCCCGGGCCACGGTCTGCATTCGCCGGGGCCTCACCATCCCGCGATGAACCTGGGCAGCGGCTGAACCAACACTGAGTCAAGGTCCCGAGTGCTCTCCGATGGCCAAGTCACCTCCCGGGCTTGGGTTTCTGTGCAAAACAGAACGAGCCGTCCCTCCCTTGGTTGTCCCTGGGCAAACGACAGAGGGTTTCTAGCAGCTGATGAGAGGTTTCCGGGTAGGGCAATTAGGAAGATGATATTTACACAGTGCCGTGTACCGATGGGGGGGGGGGGTGACACACACGCACACACACACACACACCCTACTTCCCCCCCACCCCATCCATCCGTCCCCAGAAGCACGCCGTCTATAATAACCGCATCTCCCAGGGAGCCTGGGGGGCTTAGTCACACTCTGTCTCCAGCGTGGGAACCCAGCCGCTTCTCCCAAGGGCCAGGAAGCTCCGGCCCAGACAGGGGAAAGGGACGAGTTCAGGACCACATGACAGGCACAGCAAAACCACTGGTCCCAGGGGTCCCCCACCAATCCATTTCCGAGGTCAGCCCTTTCCCTGGGGGACCAGCCCGGGCTCTCGCAACAAAGGCAGCAGGCAGCTCTCCTTGCCCCAGAGGCAATTTTAGGCTTTTGTCTCTTTCTTTGTGAAGCCTCAGTGCTTTCAAACAGGGCTGCTTCTTCCCACAAGTTCATTCCTTGCTGGATGACTCTCCCTTTTCACCCCAGAATGGGCCGGGCAGGGTCCCCTTCAGGGGTGCAGAGGATCTTCACGGGTGCCCCTGACAACAACCCTTCCCCCGCCAAACCAACGCCGGTGGGTCGATTCTGACGCCTAGCCACACAATTATATAGGGTTTCCGAACGTACCTTTTAAAACAGAATCAGAATGGACAGCTGGTCCACAATGAAGCATCGATTCCAGAGCACTGATCACCTGGGGGGGCCTTGACCAGGAGAGGCTTCAAGCAGTTTATGGGAGGGGGGGGGGATGTGGAATGAAAAACTCACGGCTTATTTCCCCCCCCCCCCCCCCCCAGCTTTAGGGGACTGAGAGAGAAATGTAAATTCCTGGAGGGAGCGTGGAGTCAAAACAGGTTGGAAGCCCTGCTTGGAAACCACAGGTCTTCCTGCTAGAGATCTGTATTTCCTGCTTCCCTGGAGGCATGGGGACATCTGGGGCCCTTCCCCCTGGCCCTGGCCACCCTCACCTTTCCCTGTGCTCCCCTCAGCTTGTTTTTCTCAGTGGTCTGACCCCTCTGACCCCTGCAGGCCCTGCCCTGAGTGCGGCCTGGCCTGGTCCGGAAGCTGCCTCACCCCCTCACTTGGCTACCTGTGCTGTCCCAGCCCTTCCCCCCTCCCAGGGCGCCAGCCCAAAGACACCCACTCTCCTGGGACCACACACCCGCTTGGTGGGAACAGAAGGAATGAAGGTGATTGGGCTGGGGGTGGGGGGTGGGGGAGGGTCAGGAGGTTGGGGACCCGGCAGGACAGAGCAGGGACAGCAGGCAGCCTTGTGTAGTCCCACCCTCACCACCCCTGACCTTCCCACCTGACCCTGTTGTCCAAATATGGGCCCTCCAGGTGGCTGTGAGTCAGAATGGGCTCAGAGGGAGGGAGTGCCTCTCGGCGAAGAGCTGCCACTCTGAGGCTTCTCTCCTAGAAGATGCCCAAGGGAGGGAGGGCTGGCTTCTCAGTGGAAGGGGAACTCAGATCCGACTCCCCTGCCCACTCCTAGCCCAGCGAACCACCTTCAGGTCCTAAACATCTTGGCATCTAACCCATGGTCCCAGCATCCCCATCCCACCTCCTAGCCTCCCCCTTGCCGAGACTTGTCAAGGCTGTCACCTCTCGCCAGCTAGCACAGAAGACCCTGATCTGTTCCTTAGGCCAATAAGCCTTAGGGGCCCCTGCCCCCACCTCCAAAGAGGGCTAAGGAACCTGGGGATGTCCTCCAACCCCCCCAGTCCTCTCTCCAGGGGTCCGTTGCCCCCACACACTGTCTCCCTAGGAGGGAAGTCCTATGTCGGCTGCTGCATTGTGGGCCCTTTCCCTGACTATGAATCTTTCCAAAGAGCTTGCAGCTAAACTTGAAAGGGACTCCTGAGAGGACAGTTAGCCAAAGAGTGCTGGCAGATGCCACCCCGGTCTCTCTCTGCCTGCCTCATCCTCAGAAGTGGCCCATAGGGACCTCTCAACATGAGAACCAAGGGGGTATCTGGTCTGAATGCCCTGCTGCCCTCTGCCCACACTCCCTCACCCTGAGGAAGGGCAGACAAGTCTGAACCACGGGTGTGTCCAGGTCCGGCCAGGAGCAGCCATGGTGCCCTCACTCTTCCAAGCTGACCGTCTATACCTGCTTCCCATTTCCAGACCTTTCCAGACCACATGCCGGCTTGGAGCACCAGCTGGGGTCCTCGGACCGACCAGGGACAGAGCAGGCAGCTGCTGCAGAGGAACTGGGGGCAAAGAGAACATTCTGGAATGCCCCCCCACCCCCCGGCACCGGCCACCTGTCCTTCAGTGTGGACTAGGCCCCACACATCATCCCCACCCCTCTGAGCTCTGCCAAGCTCCTCTCGCTGTCAGTTGGCATCTCAGTGGGCTCACTCCTGGTCTCGGGTGGTCAACCCGGCCCCCCGCACTTGACGGATGCAGGCAAGCTGCCCCTGCCACCAGGTCTTTGCGAGGCGGGGAGAGGACAACTCCTGCCTCGTGTCTCCACCCAGCTCTCTCCTCCAGCCTCACTCTGGTCTTAGCTTTCAAGTCACCTACACCAGGAGGCCTCCCTGTCCTCGACTTATATTCCTGTCCCGTGCCTTGACTTCATCTTTCTTGCAGGGACTTACTGCTGGGCAGCATTCCCTGCGGAGTTCTTGGTGGGGGGGGGTGAGGGCGTGGTGTGTGTGTGCGCGAATGCGTATGCGTTTGCATGTGCAGTTAACAAGTCCTCCAGGTTCCAGCCAGACACTCGGAAGAAAGTCCTGGAGAGCTACTTCCAAAAGCTTAGTGCAAGGATCTTCAAACGTTTTATTCTTTTAATTTTTTTGGTTTTTTTTCTTTTTGGTTTTTTTGGGGGCATCACTGCCTCTGGTGGTCATGGGCGCTACCCAGTGCCGCTCCTGAGAGCCGCCGCTGGATTAGAATCGCCAAGCCCGCACGCACTCAACCACTTATGCCACCGGGGCTCAGCCCAGTCCTCAAAGTTTTTAAACAGGTCTCTCAGATTGTTGGAGGGCCGGACTATAGTTAAAAAAAAAAAATTAGAAACAAATTCACTGCGGGCCTAGGGTGAGTCGGCTGCTAAGCAGGACAGCCGCGACAGCAAAAACACTCAGTAGCTGGAGACAAGCCCTCAGGGGGCCACATGTGGCCCGCGGGCCGTAGTTTGAGGAGCCCTGGCTTAGTGAGTGGAAGCCCTTGGGAACACACGGGTTGCCATGGGTCAGGGTTGGCTCAGGAGCAGCTAATCGCAATCATCCTCTTGTGAATTAGGAGGGGGCTCACACGTGTCAAAGGGCTGCCTTTTCTTTCACTAGCGTAAACTACTTGCCAGCCCTGCCCAGAGCCTGCCCTGTTCCCACCCGTCCCCCCTTCACCCCCTCACCCAGGTTCGCACCTATTGACCCTCTAGCCCAGCGGTTCTCAACTTTGCTCATGCCGAGACCCTTTAATACACTTCCTTATGTGGTGGTGACACCCCCCCCACACACACACCGCAACCATAAAATCATTTTTGCTGCAACTTCATCACTGTCATTTTGCCACTGTGATGAATTGGGGGACCTCTGGGAAAGGAATGTTGGGCACTCAAAGGAGTCTCGACCCACAGGTTGAGGACTGCTGCTATAGCCTACGGCTTACCTCCCCCCATAACCTGCAAAGTCTGTTTCTTATGCTGTGAAAACCCTCTTATTATTGTTTTTTTTTCCATGCTAATAGTCTCCTGCAGTATTCGCCTGTTGGCGATCGAGGGATTTCACTCTGACAACCGGACTTTAAAGTCCTCTGTCTTGCAGTGTGGGTGCTCGGGTGGGATCGTGGGGTCTGCATGGAGCCCCAAGGTCCGTGGGTTCAAAACCAGTCACCATTCTGTGGTAGCGAGATGAGGCTTCCTTCTCCCGCAGAGTGACGGTCTCAGAGGCCCACTGGGGCCATTCCCGGGAGTCCGAGGGAGTTAAAATGGACTCTGAGATAGTGAGTTCCCTTTCTTGTGTATTTAGGTATTGCACCCAATAGCAAGCCCAAAAAGAAAACAAAATACAAACTCAAGAAGCCGCACTGCACGGAGGACTGCTGACCGCGCAGAGGGTCTGAAGCACAGCCATGGAGATCAAAGCCTGCAGGGCGGCCTGCCCCGCAAGGTGGATGACACCTTCACTGACGCCAAGCCCCGCCCAAGTCACTGCTATCAAGTCCCTCCTGACTCGTAGAGACCCGGAGGAGGGCAGAGCTGCCCTGGTGGGTTTCGGAAACTGTCACTTCTTACAGCGGGAGTGGAAAGTCTCCCCTCTCTCCCACCTTCACACAAAGAAAACAGAAACCCTCATAGCCAGACCCACGAGCAGACCAGACGAGGGAGAAAAGTATGCAACTCTCCAGAGTTCCTCTCCCTTGACTCCACACTCAACCCCCACAGGGCAGCCGTCAAGAAGTCAAACAGCACATCCGCTTCAAAGTGTTAAAAAACAAAACAAACAAAAACAAAGATGTGGCTCTGAGGACTAAGGAGTGTCTGACCCAAGCCAGGGGGTGTTCATGCACCTCATATGTCTGCCGCATAGGCGGCTGCCTGGACACCACCTCCTATGCCCAGGCGGTCAAGAAGGATTGCCCAAGAAGAATCGATCCCGTTGAATTAGGGTCGCTGTTGGCAGCGAAGATGAAATTTACCCCGGCTGCCAAGAGGACAAACGGTTCTGACTGGCAGAAAGCACAGCCATCGTCCTCAGCAGTGAGGACCGCCAGGCTTTCTCTCACATCCGTGTGCTCAGGAAGGTCCCGTCTCTGGGGAAGGAGTTCAGGCTTGGTAAAGTGAAGGGTCGGCAAAGAGACGGCCCCTCAGTGGGATGGACGGACCAGCAGCTGTGTAACAAGGGGCTCAAGTGGTCATTGTGCAGCTGGCACGGGACGGGCAGGGCTTCATTCTGCTGTACCCAGGGTGGCTATGAATCAGAACGGACTTGACCGCACTGTGCCTACAGTCGCTGCTGCTCATCAGAAGGGGGGAGTCCACCCAGAGGCATCTTCAGAAGAAAGGTTTGGTGTTTGTGGAGGGGTGGGTAGGCATGGGACTTAGGAAATAGCAGCCCTTGAAAGCCCTCGGGAACACACTTCTGCTTGGAAACACGGAGATGATTCAACATCAAGGGGCCTCCATGGTTGAGTGAGGGAGTGTGTGTGTGTGTGTGTGTGTGTGTGTGTGTGTGTTCTGTTTGCCGGCATTGTTCCTGTTGGGGGCACCACCAATATTTGCTGAATAAGAGAATGCAGGCACTGAGAAGGGCCAGCCTCCTCTTTCTCTGGTGAACATTATCAGCTAGTGAACATTACACAGCCACTGTGTGCCAGGCCTTGATCAGCCCTCATATCCATCCTTGGTTCAGGGCATGTAGCCATGTCACCCAGGCCAGAGGAATTTTCCCCCATCCTCCAGAGAGGTCTACATGTTCTCCCGTCCTCCCTTATCTTGGTTAGCAAATACCGCTATCACGGAAATACCACAAGGGGGTGGCTTTCATGAACAGAAATGGATTTTCTCACAGTTGGCAGATGAGAAGTTGGAATGGTGGGTGCTAGCTCTAAGGGGATCTCTCTCTCTCTCTCTCTCTCTTTCTCTCTCTCTCTCTAGGAAAGGGTCCTAGTCTCTTTTTGACATCTATTCCTAGGTGATGTAGTGTGTATGTATACTCCCACCCCCACCCCTACTCCTAGTCCTGTTTCCTTGCACTTTCTTAATCTGATCCTTCGTCTCTCAACAGAGCTTGGCATAGTGAGTTGGGGGGACACGGGGCCTGCAACAGTAAGCGTGAACACAGAGACTCTGAAGAAGGCTGAGCATGGGCAGCATTCCATTCTCCTGGACGTCGGGTCCCTGGGACCCGGGGGTACCTAACAGCAACAAACTCATCCTGTGTCCTTAGTGCAACAAAGAAACCCCATTCCCCACGGGGATTGCACCCATAAGCCAGGCCTCCCAGGAGACACAGAGGAGCCCCCAAAAGTTCATGGGGAAATGCAGCTCCCCTTTCATTCCATTTCTCCGTGGATTTCCGGAAGCCCCCTTCTCTCAGTCTTATAACATCCCTCTGCCAGGCTCCTGCCCATGCCCGAAGCCCTGGAGCAGAGAAGCTATTCTAACCCCCAGGAGAGATGACTGATTGCAAGGATAGCGATTGACAGACAGCCTGAGGCCCAGGGTGGGGGAAGGCCTTTCCCAGGGGAGCCACAGGCTCAGGAGCTGCAGCTCGGGATCTGACTTCTGGGGCTTTGTATATTGTGTGTCCCTGGGCAGGAGACTTAAGCTCTCTGAGCCTGGTTTGTAAAACCGGAAGAGCACGGACCAGTCGTTCTCAACCTTCCCGGTGGTCCTACCCTTTCATACAGTTCCTCATGTTGTGATGACCCCCCCCCACACCCCGAACCATAAAGTTACTCTTGTTGTTAGTTTATCGCTGTCATTTTGCTACTGTTATGAATCAGGTGACCCCTGTGAAAGGGCTGTTTGACCCCCCCCAAGGGGGTCAGGACCCACAGGTTGAGAACCCCTGGCATAGGGGAGCATGCACAAAAAACGACTTCGCTTAAGAGCAGCTCTGAGTGAAGGGGAGAGAGGGCATGGATAACTGCAAAGGTCTCGGAAACCCAGCAGGGCAGCCCTCCCCTGTCCTACAGGGCTGCTGTGCGTCGGCTTGAGTGAGTTTGGCTTGGGAGTCAGCCCCAGCCCAGCTCGCTGCATGTGGCCGCTTCTCCACGTCTACCCTGTCACCCTCACATTCCAAACATGAGCATACCTGTCGGCTCCACCTCCCCCCACCATCCGCCATCCGGGTCCACCCACCTGGCCTGGCGGGGTCCCAAATCCCAGCCTCTCCAGAGTGAGGATTTGCTGGTGTTCTCCCAGCCGGCTCAGGGGGGCCCTCTCACCTGCCTACTTTTCCTTTCCATTTCATTTTTAAATCCTTCTGTTGGGGGGGAGGGGGCCTGACAGCTCTGATAACAACCCACACCTCAATTGTATCAGGTGTATTTGTATCTCTGTTGCCATCGCCATTTTCTAAGCATTTACTTTCTAGTTGAACCCTGGGTCTCTGCTCCTCTTTTAACCCTCCCTCCCCCACTGGGGACCTCTTGATAAATGATGAAGTGTTATTGTTTTCTTTGGGGGGGGGAGGGCATCACTGCCCTCTGGTGGTCGTGGGAGCTACCCGGCGCTGCTCCTGAGAGCTGTCGCTGGATTTGAACTGCCAAACCCACGGGCCACAGTCCCGCACTCAACCACTTACACCACCGGGGCTCAGTCCCTATTGTTTTCATATCTTACACCGACTGCTGTCTCCCTTCACCCATGTGTCTGTCCCCCGGGAGGGAAGGGTGTTGTGCAGCCCATAGCTTGCAGGAGAGCATACTCTCCACGGCACTGTCCTCTGGGCTCTGAGGAATGCACAATGTCACATGACGAGCCTCCCAGCCTGGTGCAGAAGAACGTCCAAGCTCCGTGTTCCACCCGCTCCTCCCTCCACCCACCTCCCCCAGCCTCGGGCAACCCCGCGTCTTTTCACAGCCCCCAGAGCCAAAGAGACGCCGACCCCTCAGGAGCTGGCACAGGGCTGTGACAAGGGACTCACACGGAGTTTCCGGGGCTCGTGCAGGACCGGGCAGCGGTCAGTTCTGATCGGTTCTGCCCAGTCGGAACCGTGAGAGGGCGCCTACCAACTGCAATGTTCTTGGCTTTGTTGGGTTACCTGCCGCTCCATTTGCCTTGCGACTACTGTGCTGGTTGAGAAGACGCATTGCCCATGCAGACGTTTCTGCCGGTGCCATTCAGTGACGGGCATTAAGAGTCTTCGGGTTGTGGCCCCCTCTCACACAGCTGTCCTGAGGTGTCCCTCCTCCAGGAGCCTAAACCCAGGGCCCCGTGAAGTGTCCATCCACTCTTCCCAACTGCTGGCCACTTTGATCCCATATGGATGGTCCTTAAAGAGTACAATGCTTGTAGAAGCCGGCGAACATTTTAAATTCCTTTCTACAACCGCTGGCCCTTTGATGAAGATACTTCCATGGAATCCTGATCAAATCGTTCAGCCCAACCAAGGAAGTTCAACCGCCGTCCAATGCTGACCTCACGGCAAAGGCAGCAGCTGCTCGCAGAGCCAATTAGCCACACATTCCAGATCCTCCGCCTTTTCCTGACTCTCCTCCCTCCTCCGTCCCTGCAGGTGAACGGGGCTCCATTGTTGACGCTGAAAACCTCTCTGCATCCCACGAGGGGGTGGACGAGAGGCACAGCACATGGCAGAAAGCCAATGCACTGGAGTGCCCCATGCAACTCTGACCTGAGACCTCCACACCCAGGGGCCAGATCCCGCCAGGCGTTCAGATGCGCGTCACCGGCCTCGAGCAAGGACTTTCCCTCTCTTGTTGCTTTCCCCATCAATACGGCACCGAACTTGGGCCTGCTTAGCATTTTCCAAGTATAGGGTGTATGACCACAGTTGGCTGTGCAGCCCCCCCTCACTCTTTACCAAACTCACTGTTTCCTCAACCGTCAGCCTCTCCTCCCCCGTCCGCTTCACCCCCGGAAACCTCGAATAAACTCGGTGCTCCAGGCTTGGGTCTCTTCAGAGGTCCATGCGATCACGCGGTGCCCGTCCTCGGGTGATGGACGTGTCACTCAGCAGCGGCAGCTCTTCGGTGGCCTTGGGCAAGCCTTCCCTTCTCCCGCTGGCTCAGTCAGATTCCACTGTGTGCCGGGAGCTCCCTTGCAGCGCGGCGGGACCCCAGGGTCGTGCCGCTTCCAGCTCTGGCTTGGTTTTCTTCCTGAGGAACTGTCATGTGGTGTCCCACCGGACCACTTTGCATTCTCACGGCAACGGCTAAGGGTTTCCAGGCCTCCCCCATCTGCCCCCCACACCCACCCCGGGTCAGGATGTGGTGCTTTCTGGGTTGCTTGTTGATCTCGGCCCGCCTAGTGGGAGGCAAATAGCCTCTCACCCCTGCTCATGGGAGCCAGGGGGACCCAGGCTGCAATTCCCAGGGTCAGAAGTTTGAAACCACCAGCTGCTCCTCAGGGACAGATGGGGCCTTCTACTCCCGTAAAGTGGCCCATCTCAGAAACCCATAGGGGCAGTTCCACCCTGTCCTGTAGGGTCTTTATGAGTCGGCCTGGGCTCAGTGGCAGGGAACGTGGGTTTTTGGTTCTCATGGCTGATCCCGCATGCTCTTTGGTGAAACACCTCTTCAAATCCTGTGCCCATCTTCTGATTCGACGGACTATCTTTTTATTGGGAAGTGTGATGTGCTAGTCTGGACTGACTAGAGAAACAAATCCAGAGAAGCAAATCCCGAGAAACTTATATGTTAAAGAGACCAGACATCTCGCTTTTGGAGGGACAGCCCCAATTTTAAACAATTTTTCCCGCGTCCTGAGGTGTTTTTAAAAAGCTCCAATTTTGGGCTGAGCCCCGGTGGCGTAGTGGTTGAGTGCAGGACTGCGGCCCACTGGGTTGGCGGTCCAAATCCAGCAGCAGCTCTCCAGGAGCAAAGCTGGGCCTCCTACTCCCTCCCACCAGAGGGCAGTGATGCCCACAAAAAAGCAAAGAAAAATAAAAATAAATAAATAAGTCCCAATATTTGGAAAGAATGCATGAAAAACTAGGGAATGGTGGGAGAATGGGAAGGGAATATACCCCCTTTACACCACTCCACCCCCTCCACCCGCCA
This sequence comes from Nesogale talazaci, assembly GCA_004026705.1. Classification (NCBI taxonomy): domain Eukaryota; kingdom Metazoa; phylum Chordata; class Mammalia; order Afrosoricida; family Tenrecidae; genus Nesogale; species Nesogale talazaci. The sequence continues at coordinate 26,701 of PVJH01017475.1, read as the reverse complement.
TCAATGGTGTCTTGCTTTACCAATGTTAACAGCTGGTCACTTTGTTATATGCATATGAGAAAGAGGTTTGTATCAAGGGCAATTGGAAATGAGAAAGCATCCCAACCCAGTCCAGTCCAAGCTTATAAATCTGGTATTACCCCATATGTCAGATAAGAATCTATAAAGACTTCTTCAGACTCACAAGCCACAGGCAATGACGCCGAATGCGGGACAATCACGGGCCAGTGGGTAGAAAGTCTTTGGATCCAGTGGTGTTGTAAGGAGTCTCACAGGGAGTCAACAGAGAGAGAGAGAGAGAGAGAGAGAGAGAGAGAAATATCTCCCCTCTCCAAGGTGGAAAATACAGGAGTTCCCAGAATTCTCAGAAGGCCACGCCCACACAGAAGTTGCATTTGGTTATTTCTGATGGGGAGGCCAGACTCCACCCCTACACTCTTCATCCTCAAATTGACACCAGATTAGGAAACTACCACAAGTGGTTAACGCTGTCTACAGAAGCATATTTTGGCTATTAGGGTCTTCTTGGATATATGGGTTCCAAAGATATTCTCCCATTTGGCAGTTTGTCTTTTCACTTTCTGTAAAGATCTTTCGAGGAACAAACACTTTGAGCTGTTACATTGTTGCTAGTCGGGGGCCTGTCAAGTCCACTCCAACTCATGACAACGGAAGGAAAGGCCGCCAGGTCCTGCACCCTCCTCACCATGGTTCCTAGGTCAGAGCCCTCGAACACAGTCACGTGTCAATCATCTTGTCAAAAGTCTTCCCCCCTCCACCGGCCCCCGCTGTCTCTCTGCTTTACCAAGCAGGTCTGTCTGTCTCCAGGGACTGGTCCCCTGATAACAGGTCTAAAGAACATTACGATGAAGCCTCGCCATCTTTGCCTCTGAGGAGCATTCTGGCTGTACGTCTCCCAGGACAGCTGTATTTGTTCTGGCCGTCCAGTCTTCTCCTCGCCCAGCATTCTTCACGGGCAACAGGTCTTCTCTGATCGTGCTTGCCCACTGCCCAACGTTCACACGCAGGTGAGGAGAGGGAAAACACCTCCGTTTGGGTCAAGCACACCTTGGTCCCCAAAGTGACACGTCTTCTTTTTAGGACTGGAGAGAGCTCTCCTGCAGCTGATTGTCCCAGGGCAATGCCTGGTGGTGGCTGTTGTTTTTTATGAGGCCCTCTGTCTGTTGTGTCCCTCACTGTTGATGCTCTCGTTAGTTCATCGCAGGCTCCACTGGGGCAAGCTGGGTCTGCAGCATCACTTTGGCTTGTCCTGGTCCCCACTGTTTCCTCCTTCCCTGGATGACTCACAGCTGGAAGCATGCAGCCTATGGCTTCTTCGGCCTGACTTCTTCGACTTGTTTGTTTGTTTGTTTTTAATGCCCCTGAACATAAGCTTTGAGACAGGGTGAGCTGTCCTAGGGGTGCAACCCTACTTTTGATGCTCCCCGAATACTTGAGCCAGTCAGGACATCTTGGGCAGGTAGCTGGTGGAGGGGGCAGTGACAGTCCTCCCAACGAGATCCTGCCCATGGGCTCCCCTCAAGGACAGGTCTTGACTTGTGGCTCTTCCTCAACCCCCCTCACCCCCCCCCAGTAGGGCTTAGAGACAGGACAAGGCTCTCCCAGGGTTCTCCATGCTTCTGGTCAGCTTGTGGGGGGGGGCCCTCCATTCCCACAGGAGCCAGGAGGCACCCATCACGTTCAAGAAAACACCAAGCCCATTGCTGTGAAGCTGATTCTGACCTGACATGCCCCCTCCACTCCCTCTGGCACAGAAGACATGCTCTATTGGGTTTTCTGAGCCCAGTCCTCTCTGGGGCAGACCTTTCTTCCACTGAGCCTCAGGGTAGGTACGAAGCTCCAGCCTACAAACCACTCGCCCCTCCACCAGGCTCCCCAGTGCCACAGGGAGCACCAAGCAGCTCCTGGTACCAAGAGCTGCAGCCTACAGCCTGTCTCTGTGCCACATTCTTCCCCCTGGCCACTCCTGTGGGCTCATCGGACCCCTCTCTGTAGCACCACCTGTTGTGTGTGTGTGTGTGTGTGTGTGTGTGTGTGTGTGTGTGTGTGTGTATTCTCCAGAACGTGCCGGGAGCCTCAGGATCCCAGTCCCGGGGCGGCACCTGCTCATTAGCCAGAGCACAGGAAGGGCAACGATGGCCAGGACTGGCTCTCCCGATTCCCTCAGCCACACTTCTCAGTACAGCCAAGCGGGAGTGAGTCACCACCCCGGCCCCGTCACACGCCCGTCCTCAAACATTTCCTGATGCCATGGCCTCTTAGCACATCACCTCTTGACCCTGGGCACCCCGAGAGGGCCACCCAACTGAAGGCACTCCAGAAAAGAGACAGCGCTAACGATACCAGCAGGGACCCCGGGGGCAGAGAGATTACTCGTTGAGCTGCCTGTCTGCAAGGTCAGCGGTTCAAAACCCACCCGTGGCTCTGGAGGGGAAAAAGAGGCACTTTCCACTCTGGTAAACCGTTCCACTCTCAGACTCTCACACGTGTCGTTCTATTCTGCCTTACAGGGTCACAATGAGTCGGCAGCCACTTGATGCCAGAGAGAGAGAGAGAGAGAGAGAGAAGAGGGGGCCTGCCTGGGCAGTCAGGGCCATAGAGCGGACACAGCCTGTGACCAGGAGAGGCTCACAGAGGTGGCCAGCAGCCCCTCGTCCTCTCCCCTCCCGCCCACCTACTGTTCCATCCATTGCACAACTGGTGCTAGGTGGACAGGAAAACCAGGTGCCCGGGTGGTGTTGTGGTAATGCCAGGTCAGCAGTGTGAATCCACCAGCATCTCTGAGGACAGGAATTGGGCTCTCTCTAATCCTGTAAACCGTGACTGTCTCAGAAACCCGCCCAGGCCCTGCAAGTCAGCCTGGACTCCCCTGCAGCGCGTTTTTTGTTTTTTTTTTGTTTTGGGGGCATCACTGCTCTCCGGCGGTGGGAGTAGGAGGCCCAGCCCCACTGCTGGAATTGAACCTCCGTCCCAGTGGGCCGCAGTCCCGCGCACAACCACTACGCCACCGGGGCTCAGCCCGGCAGCGCGTTTTAACCAGAAAACCAGCTCAGACCAGTCCCACATGGGGAGGGCAGCACCCCCACCCCCAGCCCCCATGGGGCGTCCACGGCTAGGCTCTTTCTGAAGTGGACCACCAGGGCAGATCAGCTCCTGTGGGTGTCTGAGGTGGGGACTCTTCATGGGAGTCAAAAGCCTTGTCTTTCTCCCTGGGGGTGGCTGGTGGTTTTGAACTGCCCACCTTGCGGTGTGTCGCCTCCCTCAATTCCACGGACAGTGTTAGATAAGGATAGCGACCGGGAAGCCCCGGAGTGGCCCTGCCAACCAGACTGTCCCCAGAAGCCCGTCTCCAGGGAGCTCCGAGAGCTGCCACTAGCTTGGGGAGGACGGAGTGGGAACAGAGGCGGGCAGGATTTGGACGTGAGGAGCAGAGCCCCAGCAAGAGAGCTAGAGTTGGGAGGTCAGCCATTTGGGGTGGGCAAGGTCAGCGGTTCAAAACCACCGGCCGCTCCAGGGGATAAAAAGGGGGCTCTCTATCCCCGTAAAGAGTGACAGTCTGAAACACCCACAGGGGCCGTTCTCCCCCCCTCCCATCCGGGAGCGTCGCTGTGAGTTGGGCTCAGACTTGAGGGCAGGGAGTGGAGTTCTCTGGGTCCCTGAAGGGTCACGGGGAGAATCGGACGAGGAAGGGGGGGGTAAAGGAGCTCCACAGTAGCCCCCCGCCAGCCGCCAGATTCAGGACTCAGCTAAGGTTTCTGCTCAAACCCCCCCAAAAGCCAAACCCACTGCCCTTGAGTCCGTTTCGACCCCAAGCTGGACAGGGGAGGAGGGTGGCTTCACCCAAGCAGGTGGCCTCGTCTTTCTCCCACAGATGGGCTGACGGGGGTGGAGGTGGAGGTGGGGGTGGAGCATGGGGTAGGGGGAGGCCTCCAAATGTCAGCCTTTGGGTGAGCTGTGCAGTGCTTGACCCAAGCAGCACCAGGCCCCCTTGTCTCTGCTCGACAGTGGCGTGAAGATCTGCATGTGACGGGGAAGAATGGGCCCAGCTAGCCTTTTCTGGGTGGCCACACATGCAACTCAGGGACTCCCACCTCGTCCACGGACCTGCTCTGACTGGAGGCCCCCCACCGCCACCCCACTGATTCATAGCAGGACACAGAGGCCAGTGGCCCCCATGGGGTCTCCAAGGCTATGTATATGTGTGTATGTGTATAATTTTATTGGGGGCAGTTGCAGCTCTTTTTTTTTTTTTTGTGGGCATCACTGCTCTCCGGCGGTGGGAGTAGGAGGCCCAGCCCCACTGCTGGAATTGAACCTCCGTCCCAGTGGGCCGCAGTCCCGCGCACAACCACTACGCCACCGGGGCTCAGCCCAGTTGCAGCTCTTTTTTGTTTGTTTTTTGGGGTTTTTTTTGGCATCACTGCCTCTGGTGCTCGTGGGCGCTACCCAGCGCTGTTCCTGAGAGCCGCCGCTGGATTTGAACCGCCAAGCCCGCGGGCCGCAGTCCCACACTCAACCATTTACACCACCGGGCTCAGCCAGTTACAGCTCTTATAATGATCCGTACCTCAATTGTATCCAGCACATTTGTACATAAGTTGCCATCATCCTTTTCAAAACATTTTCTTGCTACTTGAGCCCTGGGTATCAGCTCCTCTTCTCCCCTTCCCCCCAGCCAAGGCTGAATCTGCATATAAGCAGACAGTGTCCTCTTTCTCCCAAGGAGGCCTGGCTGTAGGGTGTTTAGCAGCTGAGGGCTTTATCTGTGCAACCAGGCCTCCCTAGAATGGTTACAAGGACTTGAACTGACCTCTACTGACCTGCCTCGGGGACTGGGCACCAAAACCTCTGGGTACATCCTGCTGGGACCAACCCGCTGCCTGCCCTGCCCGTCTTGTCTCCCTGATTCTGCAGAGCGTGCGCACTGGCTCTAAAGCCGTGATTCTCAACCTGTGGGTCGTGACCCCTTTGGGGGGGTCACACACCCCTTTCACGGAGGCCACCCAATTTATAACAGTAGCAAAAGGACAGTGATACAGTAATACCCAGAACCGTATGAAAGGGTGGCAGCATGAGGAAGGCTGAGAACCACTGCTCTCGAAGGTTCAAGGGCATTCTGTGGACCACTGCAGCTGTCTCCAAGGCCGGAAGTTCACTAGGTGAGTCCTCACGAGGCCAAAAGCCAAAATTTTTTTTAAAAAAAATAAAAATCATTGGCATGTGTATTCTAATGTTCTTCTTTTTTTGTTTTTTGGGCATCACTGCCCTCTGATGGTGGGAGTAGGAGGCCTTTGCTTCTGTGGAGCTGGAATTGAACCTCCATCCCAGTGGGCTGTGCACAACCACTACGCCTCAGCCTTTCTAATGTTATTCTTAATCCTAGCTTTCTTTCTTTTTTTTTTTATAAGGCATCACTGCCCTCTGGTAGGAGTGCGAGGCCCAGCCTTGCTGCTGCTGGATTTGAACCGCCAAGCCAGTGGGCCGCAGTCCCGCACTCAACCACTACACCACCGGGGCTCAGCCCCTTAATCTTAGCTTGCTAACAGGGCTTCTCACCACCTTCCCCTTGGTTTGCCCTGCCTCCTCTTTAGCCTCGGCCCAGGGAAAGGGATTCTACACTCTAACAAGCGCCCTGGGGTGGGGGGTTCTGGGAAGGCAACCAGTAGCAGCACCTGCAAGTGGTGAGGGTGTTAGCTGTCCTGGGTCTGCCTGGGAGGGGATGGGGCAGGGGAGGGGTACACTCAGGCAAGGGAACCGGGCTGTGCTCCCACCTCCCTGTAAGATGGGGGGCAACGAAGTTCCTGGTGAATTCATGGCCTTGTTCTGAAGGGCTGGGAAGACCACAGCACACGCTCTAGCTGGTGGGTTCTGGGACAGTGGCTAGACGCTAGAGGGACCGTGAGCTTTCCAGAAAGCGTGTGGCTTTCTGAAACCTTCTCAAGGCAGGGACTTGATGTGGGGTTCTGAGGTCCATGGTCACCTGACATCAGTGTTTCCCGGGGGGTGGGGTGGGAGAGTGGGGGGTGCTGTCATGACCCAGGAGGGCTGCAAGAGCAGATACTTGATCCTGCACGTTGGGCTATAAGACACACGCTGTTTGTTGCCATGGGGCACACTGAGTGGGGTGTTTTGTTTTGTTTTGTTTTCCTGGAAAAGGGGCAGTAAGGCAAGAAAGTGTGGGACCCTCTGGTCTACATGATGAAGTATGACTTTGACATGGGCCACCTTCAATTTCTCCAACTGCTCCAAGTCTAGGTAGGTCCCCAATGGCTGAGAGAACCTGCACCCCCTCTTCCTATCTGAGAGGGACAGACCAGGAAGGAAGGGATACCCCAACACCCTCTCTGAACCAGTGAGAGCTGGCTCTAAGGGGCCTTTAGAGAAAAACCAAACGGAAAGGGGGCACACACCCCAAGGGTCACCAAGTGATGACCCAAGGATCCAGGGGCTCCCCTCCTGGCCTGGTTCACCTAATGGGTGCTCACACTCTCCTCTGAAAACAGCTGGGGGGAGGGGAATGGCACAAAGCTCTAGGGAATGGAGGTGTGTGGCCAGAGTGGGGGTGCACCCCTCAGTGTGGCCTGGGGCCTGGCAGTGGGTGGTAAGTGAGTGGGTGGGGAGTTATTACACTCATGTCACAGGTGACAAAAGGGAGGCCCGAGACCTCTGGCTTCTGTTTTCTCCAGGTACAAGGCTTGTGCATGAACAGCTGATGGCCCCACCCCACCCACCCCCTCCTTCCTCTGGGAGGAGACCCCTGGGAGGCTAGGTGCTCTGGGACCCAAACAGCCCCATGGGCACATGCCTGAGTCAGAGATTGCTTAAGTTCTTGTGGGTCCCTTACTAAGTTCCTGTCCCCAAGCTCCTACCCTACTGCTCCCCCAAGTTCCTCACTGTGCCCCTCTTCCCCAAGAGCGCCCCGGGAGTTGAACTGCCAGCCTGTGGCTGAGAGCAAGCCATCTGTCACCGTCATTCCCAAAGTCATCCGAACCCATTTCCCAGAGGTGAGAACTGTGCCCTGGGAAAGGCCAGGTCTCGCAGGCGACAGAAGTGCCACAGGTCTGCCGCTCAGCCCCTGCTGGTCCCGGCGCATCTTTCAAATCCTTCCTCCGAGTTCAGGACGGCGCCCAAGTCCGGCTCATCCATCACATGCCACAAGATGCAGTCATTAAAAATAATGACTATCCACACACGAGTGACTCATGGCATGAGCCAAGGCTTGGGACACGACGTCGCGGTGGGAGAGCGAGGCACGAAAACTGTCACTCCATGAAGTTCTAGGAAACCCAGGGAGGGGGTGTGGGGGAAAGACGCGGAGGGATTCTGGGGGCAGCACGCCCCGGGACTTCTGTTTGGAAACGCGCGCCCGCCGTCACCCCCTGCTCCCACCGTTCCAAGGAGCCGGCCCTCACCCGGGAACGACTCTTACAACGGAGACAAGACCAGCGACCACGGAGGAAGGCGTTTGGGGCAGAAACCTGCAGCTTCCCCTGCGAACTTGACCTCCCCCCGGGACAACGAGGTAGGACCAGCCAGAGGCCGGACAGGTGCGGGTGGGGGACTCAGCAAGTCCACGGGGGTCCCCCGTCCCCCCTGCCAGCTCCCCGCCCGCCCGCCGCTCACCTGCCACTCGCGGTCGCGGGCCGGCCTCCTCCGAGACGCTAGACGCGCACACCTGCCTCTCCAGGTGAGAACTCGCCAGCGCTGCGCGCGCCGGGAGAAGAGGGCCGCCGAGGGGGCGGGGCCGTGACATCACGCCCCGCCCCGGCCCCGCCCCGCTTCCTCGCCTGGGGCGGCGCGTGGTTCTCGTGCTTGCGGAGTGAGGGCCCGGGGTACTCCTGGATACGCACGCCGCGCGTGGGCAGGCACCCGGCTGGCAGGGGTGCCCTGCGGCCCTCCAGGTTGGGCGGACAGAAAGGGTTTGCTTTGAAACCCCACCCACCGTCCCCCTCCCTCCCTCTCCTTCCCACACCTCCCGCCCCTCTGCCTCCCACCAGCCCTCCCCACCCCACTCTCGCCACCACCTCACCCCACCCAACGACTTAGGGGCACTTCGAATTTAGGTCGCCAGCCAGAAGTCCCAGACACATCCCCGCAATCCCGAGGGTCAGCGGGAATCCTGACTTCCTTCTTGTCCTCTTGTCCCCCTTCCAGACCCCACCCCGACCCCTCCTAGAGGTGCAGACAGTTTGGCACTGGTTAGTGGTTCACCTTGGATAATGAAGACCGCGGAAGCGCGGATGCACTTGGATGGTGGTGCCGGAGAAGAACCCCAAAGAGATCACGGACTCCCCAAAGGCCAAAGAGATCTGTTCTGGAATCAGCCGGGCCAGAGCGTGCTCCTTAGAGGCCAGGATGGTGAGATTTCCTGTTACCGACTTTGGACCCGGTGTCCCGAGAGACCAGTCCCGGGAGGAGGACCTTGTGCTGGGTCCAGCGGAGTGGCTGGAAAGAGGAAGGCTTTCAAGGAGATGGACGGACACAGTGGCTGGGACCATGGGCTCTGGCAGAGGGACACTTGTGAGCATGGCCCAGGACCGGGTGGTGTTTCATTCTGTTGTGCGGTCGCTATGGGTCGGAACCCACGCGTGGCACCTAAAAACAGAGGCTCAAACCCATCCAGGCCTCGGAGAAAAGGCCAGACGGTTGCTCTGGAAACCGACGGGGCAGCTCTCACCTGCACAGGTGGACTGGCCGCGGAGTTGAATCTGACAGGGGACGACATGGTTCCATCCCTCCAAGTATGGAAGTGGGGTGGGCACAGGGACGGGGAGGAGCCTGTGTCAGCTTGTGCGGTGCAGGTGGCCTGGAGTGGCTTCAGGACCTGATGACTGGAGTCAGGAAACTGATTTGCAGCTCCTTTGAGTTATCTGGGATTTATCTGTATCCTTCCAAAGCCCCAGCTGACAAGGCCGGAGATGCAGCCTCTTTGGAAAGACCCCGTGGGTCCCACCCATCTCAGATCTTCAAAACTGGAGGGGGTGAGGAGGCGTGTCCTTGACCTAGCAATCCCCCTTCTGGAAATTTACCCCCTCCTCCAAAGAAGCCAGGGAGCCTCCCTGAAGGGGGAACTGGACTGCACACCCCCCCTCACTAATTGCTTCCCAACAAACACACAGTCCAGGAAGGTTCTGTTTACAAGCAGAACACGAGGAAAGACATAAGTCTGACCAGGAAGAAGGGAGAGAGGCAGGAAGCAGAGGGAGCAGTGACCTCCCGTGATCGCCCAGATTGACAACAAACCAGCTTGTCCGTGGGAGGGAGAGAGCGAGCCAGGGAGTCTAATGGGATGGGACTGGTTTACCTCTGGGGGTGGGGGACCCTGGGAGTTTGAGCTTTTGTTCTTTTAAATGTTTCCTTCCCCCTCCCGTGCCTTGTTCTTGCTTCTTCATTAAAAGCTTTTTCTCAGTGATGCCACACACACACACACACACACACACACAAGATAAAATAAAAGCACTTTTCAACTTTATGTTTGTTCTTGTTCCTAAGCACATACCGAGCGTGGTGGTGACGGCTGTTCAACCCCCCTGGCAGGATGGGACTACGGAGTGGTGCCGTGCGTGGACTCTGTCCGAGTGAAACTGTTTTCTTAAGATGGGTGTATCAGACAGAGCCTGCCCTTTCTGCCCATACGAGCCCGTGACATTGATGCCCTCCTCTAAGTTGGCAGCCGTTCCCGCCCTCCTCAAAAATAAACTCCAGCACCCCAAGTTTCCTCTCTCATCTTTCCATCCATGTGGTCGGGGGCACCCTGCGTGGTTCACTCCTTAAGGGCCCTCCCGGCAGGTGCCGGCGTCCTACCCTCACGATGTGACTGTTGTGCCCTCTCAAGAGGGCTCTGAGGGGCGTCTTCTTGGGTTTCACGTTGAAGATGGCCTCAGGGGTTCATCCAGACTCTGTGACTATTTCGCTGCATTGTTTTTCTTCTTCAAAATCTCGACCTTCGCAATTCTCTGCCTTCTGTGCATGGGGACAGCCCTTGCCGTCCAGTTCCAAAGAGCTCTGGTGGCGTCGTGGGCCGCTGGCCGCCAGGCCAAGGTTGTAAGCCGTCTTCCTCAAGAGAATGACAACGACGACATGGCTTTCTGCTCCTCAAAAGAGCTTAAAGTCTTGGGAAGCCGCCAGGCAGGCCCCGTCTGGCTGTGTGGGTCCGGATCAACTGGAGGACCAGGAATTTGGGGTTTGGTTACCGTATACCCCGGGCCAGGATCAAAGTGAAGCCCTCATTCCGTAACCCACAAAATAGCCCTGAACCAGAAATGATTGCCGCGCCCTCAAGGTCGGAGAGGTTCACTTCTGGGTACCCTGACTTCTTGTCCCCTTCCAGACCCCACCGCCAAGCCCTCCTTGTGGTGAGGTGAGGTGAGTGAGCAGGCCGGAGACGGCCCCCCTCTGCTCCAACGCCTCTCTGCGGGGTCATCAGATAATTCTCGCTTTTTGAGCCGCCAAAGTGCCTGCTCCAGGCCAGGTCCCCTGATGAGCCACCAAGCTGACAGGGCTGCCCCGGAGAAGCGAGTGAAAGGGGCCCAGGGAAGGGGCCTGCTCCACCTGTGGGCCAGGTGATCCACCAGGCCAGGTAACCAGTCGCCTAAGGGAAGTCAGAGGAGAATCAGCGCATGGGAATGATGGCCGCTGGCAAAGAATATTGAGAGGACCAGGGGCCGCCAGGAGGACAAACATCCACCTTGGAAGAAGTACCGCCGGAGTGTGCCTTAGAGGCCAGGATGGAGAGATGCCAGCCATCTCACCCGTGCTTTAGACGCATTTTCAAGAGAGACCCGTCCCTGGAGAAAGACATCGCGCTGGGTCAAGGGCAGGGGCAGTAAGACAGAGGAGGCCCGTGAGGAGACGCCTGGCACAGCCGCTGCCCCAGGGGCTCCAACCTAAGACGGACGGTGGGGAGGGGCAGGCCCGAGGCGGTGTGTCTGTCTGTCCATCAGGTCTCTGTGAGTTGACACGGACTTGGAACAGCAGCGACTTGTGTTTCCTGATTAATTGGGGGTCAGCTGTTGCCCAGTGTTTCCTGACATGGGTTTATGGGCAGCTCCTCACATGTGGTGTGTCTGTTACAGCTGCGCAGGGCACTGAGCCCCATGAATCATGACCCCTCTCTTTCTGACTGACTCCACTGACTCAATGCCCCCCCCCCCCCATGCATCTGCCACACGGAGTTTGGCCTTTGTCCCAATTTGGGGGGTATGATGCATGTTCTAAAATAAACTCTAAGAACAACACTTTTTTTTTTTAAGTCATGATATTTTTAGAATTAGGTGGGGGGGGCCGTTTACATTTCAGATCATCAGTTCGATATTCAGCCATTTGAGCTGCTTGTCCCCCTCTCAGTGGGTTTCTTGTCTCCTCCCCCACCCCCCGTGGGTTGTTATCTTCACCTTCACCTAAGTGAAGCCCCTCAAGCCCATGGCTCCTGCCCTTCCCTGCCCTCCCCTCCCCCCTGCTGCACCCTCCTAAGTCTGTTCCCTTCGGGATGAGAATGACATGGGTTTGTGGGGCCATCTGTTCGGTGCTCTTGCACACATGAGAGGACTTCCGAAAAAAAATTCACAAGATTCCACAGTCATTCTGTTTTTCCATGAAGTCTTGGAAGTCTCCTCATAGACCTGGGTGTGAGTGACTGGATGAGACAGGGTGTCCGTGTTACACGCTCTGTGCCAGCTACACTCCCGCCAGCAGTGCAGGAAGCTCCCAATCTCTCTATCTTTTGGACAACATGGCAGCTGATCATCTCTTTTTTTTTTGGTGGGGGGGGCATCACTGCTCTCCGGCGGTGGGAGTAGGAGGCCCAGCCCCACTGCTGGAATTGAACCTCCGTCCCAGTGGGCCGCAGTCCTGCGCACAACCACTACGCCACCGGGGCTCAGCCCATGATCATCTCTTTTGATGGTGATGGTAATAATGATGGTGATGGTGATGATGGTGATAATGATGGTGGTGGTGATCACTATCCTCAAAACTCCAAACCAAACTCAGTGTGGTTGAACCAGTGCGGCCAACTCCGGGTAGAACTGCCTCTGGGTTTCCAAGGCTGTCAATCTTGACAGGTGCAGAAAAAGCCTCCTCTTGCTTGGGAAAGGAGGTTGCTGGGTGGTTGGAACCGGGGTCCTATGGTGGTGGGGCAGTGAGGACGTGCTGAGAGGTGGTGCCCACCCACCACAGCTCTGAGGGAGGGAATGCCTGCTTGTCCACTCGCATCAAGAGCGTGGCTGTAGTCTGCCCTCCAGGAGAGTCTGACTCACAGCGCCCACACAGGACACCTGCCGTGCAAGGACACCATGGGGTCATTCTGACGGAAAGGGCTGCTCAGATCTTTCTTTCTGTGGACCCGTTGGGGGATGGGCACAGCTTTGCCACGGCCTCGTTGGACAGCCTAACAGTGGCCGCAGTTTGGGCCATGCTCTTTCCCGACTGATGAATGCCTTGGTCTGTGGGGTCACACTCCTGGATCTCCGGGGTCACTCCCAGCCTGGGTTGGGGGCACGCTATCCTTGTTGTTAACCTGACCGCCAGCCCCGTCCCTCCCTCAGAGCTTCTGTACACTGCTCTTCCCCCAGACACTCTCAGACGGAGCTCCTGGACGGGATCTGGAGGCCAGGGTTTTATTTCGGAGATGGCGTGGTCCTCCGTGGAGCCGTATTGCCTGGGGACCGGGGGTAGGTCTCACCTCCGGGAGGGGCAAGCTGTAGGCCTTGTTTGCCAGACACTTTTCAGCCCGTGCTGCTCCCTCTGTCAGATCTTGGTCACCTGTCATTGTTTGGCCCACAACAGAATGAAACACCGGCCGGGGTCCTGCACAGCCCACACATGCTTGAGCCACTGGTGCAGCCCCGGGGGCAGTCCACGGGGTGGAGGCCTTCCTCCTGCCCACTGCCCTCCACTGGACCCAGCACCAGGTCCTTCCGCAGGGGCCGGCCTCCCCTGCCAACGTGCCCAAAGGGTGCGAGACGGAGGAAGTCCCTCCATCCTCGTCTGCGAGGAGACTTGAGTCTTACTTCCTCCTAGCAGGTCCATTTGTCCTTCCAGCCATCCAGGGTCCCCTCAATACTCGTCTCCAGCCCCACCATCAAATGCTTCCATTCCGCTCCGGTCTTCCGTGGCCTGCGTCCACTCCTTCGTCTTTCAGCCAATGGGCAAGGACACGGAAGCCACGGCACGAGAAGCCTTTTGCCCAGCGTGGTGGGGTTGGTGATGAGCTGAGGAGCCACGCTGTGGACTGGCCGCGACGGCCGCAGCAGTGGACTCCGGCCCAGCTTCCTTTAGGGCACGTTAGTCACGCTCTGTTGGACAACCATGACGACGAGGGCGATGAAGGCCATCTTCAAAACACCGAACCAACTTCACTGTCCTCGGATCCGCTGTGAGGATGGAGGAGGCCCCGCAATGGTTCCTCCTGCATGCTAAGGTTCCTTGTCACTGGCCAGATGGCCACCAGCAGCATGCCCGCACGGCGTCATGCCCCGGGAACCTCTGTCTAACAGAACAAGGCCCTGCCAGGTCGTGTGTCACCTTCCTGATCATGCGTGTCATCCTGGACACGCCAGGGCTTGTGTTCTCCATGTGACTCCCACCCCCTCCCGTCACTCCGTCTCCCTGTGGTGGCAGGCACGCACGATGCTCCTGGCATGTCAAATGCCAACGGGCTCACCCATGGCGAATGCCTTTCGAGTGTTTCCAGACTCAACCAGGCTCGGGAGAGAGGGCTGGCGATGACTCCTGAAAACCAGCCAAAGAAACGGCACAGGTCACACGCACGCCTAGTAATCACACCACAGCAACAGACCCCCTGCTGCCAAGTCTCGTCTGACTCCTGGTGACCCCTCTGCAGGGACCTCTGAGGCGGTCTGTCATTATGGGAGCAGAGAGCCTCATCTTGGTCCCTTGGAGAAGCTGGTGGGTTTGAACTGCTGACCTTGCGATTAGCAGGGCTATGCTTCCCTGACAGCATCATCCCAAACCTGCCATTAAGTGGATGCCGATTCTAGGGCAGGGTAAAACTGCCTTTGTGGGTTTTTGAGACTGTGACTTGGTGGGAGTACCAAGTCTCATCTTTCCCTCTCCATGAAGCTGGTGGTCTCGAACCACCGACCTTTTCGATAGAGGCACTATGTGTAATTGCTGCACCACCAGAACACCTTAGCGATCAAGAATCACCTTGTCTCGGGCTCCCTACTGACCTTGTGGTTGGAAACTGCACTGGGCTGCGATGTCTCAAGGTCAGCAGCTTGAAATCTCCGGCTGCTCCTGGGAGACAGACGAGCGTTCTACTCCCATCAAAGAACGACCGTCTCAGAAACAGTACACAGGGGCCCTTGGACCCTGCCCCGCTGGGTCGCTCGCTGAGTCGGCATCCTTCGAGGGCAGTGTGAGGTCGTGGCCTATTTCGGTAACAGCCACGCTAAGACATCTCCTTAGGGGCAGCTGGTAGTTGCATGATCATCCGTTGGCCTGTGAATCAAAAGGTCGACAGTTCAAAACCACCAACTGCTTCTAGGGAGAAAAAGGAGGCTCTCCACTGCCATAGTGTCAGTCTCAGAGACCCACATGGGCACTGACGACCTTGGAAACTCAGGGGGGGGGGCAGTTCCTCCCTGCCCTGCAGGGTCCCTATGAGAGGAGTCCGCACTGACCTGATACCAGTGAGTTTGGGTTTGGGGGGCCATGTGTTGACTCCTTGCTCTGTGTAGGAAAGTGCTAAGCTAAAGTGATTTTAGCGGGACTTTTAGCAGGACTTAAAGATTTTAAGCGGGACACCATTGATGGGGATGGGGGTGGGTGGGTTTTTTCCTTGATTGAAAATTTGGTCTATGTGGAGCAACAAAAATTTTCATAGAATGCAAAAACAGTATTGTAATATATTTATTTTGATTTTTTTTTTAAAAAGAAAGCGACATTTCATATCTCACGGCGGGAGGTGCAGGATGGCATCAAGGTGGGGAACCCTGACTTTTGCTCTGTTGGATAGGGAGATGGGCAAGGTGGTGAGAAGCTGGGGCGGTCACCCCACTCTGTGCACCCCCTAAACCCACGAGGGGGCGAAGACCTGCCTGTCCTGACCATCTGTGAAGAGATGGGGACCGGCGTGGGGTCCTCAGGCGCGGCCTCACCGCCTCACACGCACACAGCAGGGATGACGGGCACTCTTAACAAGACACACCTGGGCGCGCACCCCAAGAGAGAACCCACAGGCCCGGGGGGGGGGGCGGGGGGAGAGAACGCTGACACATCAGATGAGGGGCTGAGCTCTCAGATGGCCGAAGCCTCAGCACCCCCATGGGACAAAGATGGCGACCCCGGTCAAGCCACGGGCGAGGACACGGGCAGACAGTGGGCGGCCCCCACGAAGAAACGCTCCCGTCAGCACCAGCTGCGTGAGAGATTGCCAATCCAAATGTCAGGTCAGCAGTGACAGCCAAGTTGAAAACAAGCAGGAAAACAGCAGATGCGGAAAAGGTAAGTGGATTTGGGACCCCCATACACTGCCGGCGGGACTGCCACAGAGGGCAGTCCCCATGGGAGATGGTGTGGTGCACCCTCAGACAATCGGGAACAGAACCCCTGTGTGCCCCTATAACTGTGCTCCTTGGCCCACACCCTACAGAAGGGGAACAGAGACGTCCACCCATCCATGCTCCTCGGCCAGGTCACCGCAGCAGGGGGGACACGGAGACCACCCAAAGGCCCATGGAGGGGAGAGGGAACTAAGGAACTTAGGTCCACGCACACCGGGGGAGACTCTCGGGCCCTAAAGAGCCCGGATGAAGCTGCAGAATTCCGCACGGTCAAGATGGATCAGGAGCTCCGTGGGCTGAGGAAGTTAGGCAGTCACAGAAGGGCACATCCGGTGGGAGACCACTGCTATTGCTATTGGTTTGCTTTTCTTTTCTTTTTTTTTTTTTTAGGCATCACTGCCCTCAGGTGGTGGGAATAGGAGGCCCAGCCTTTGCTCCTGGGAGCTGGAATCGAACCTCCAAACCAGTGGGCCGCATTCCCGCGCACAACCACTACGCCGCCGGGGCTCAGCCCTGCTATTGGTTTTCAATCCCAGAAAAGGTTCCCATACCCAAAGACACAGACTTTGGTGGTTACCTGGAGAAGGTGGGGGAGCCCTGGTGGTGGAGGGGTTATTCCTTGGCTGCTAACCACAAGGGCAGCATGCTGTTCAAAACCACCAGTCCCTCTGAGGGAGACAGACGAGGCTTTGTACTCCCGGAAAGAGTTCCTGTCGCAGCAGAAACTCACAGGGGCAGTTCTGCCCTGTGACCTCTGCAAGGTTTTATTTTTTATTTTTATTTTGTTTTAGTTTTTTGGGCATCACTGCTCTCCGGTGGTGGGAGTAGGAGGCCCAGCCCCACTGCTGGAATTGAACCTCCGTCCCAGTGGGCCGCAGTCCCGCGCACAACCACGACGCCACCGGGGCTCAGCCCGCGAGGTTTTATTTTGAGGGGCAGGAGGAGACGAGAAGGAGGAGAACAGGCTACAAGACATAAAGTGGGGCTGAGCCCCGGTGGCGTCGTGGTTGTATGTGGGATTGCGGCCCACTGGCTTGGTGGTTCATATCCAGCAGCAGCTCTCCAGGAGCAAGGCTGGGCCTCCTACTCCCACCAGGGGGCAGTGATGCCCCCCTCAAAAAAAAAGACATAAAGTGACCAAATTTTAACAGATTAACCAGATAAAGTGGGACACCATTGACTGTGTGTGGAGAGGGGGCAGGGGGATAGAAAGGGTATATTCCCTTCCCGTTCTCTCTCCGTTCTCTAGCTTGTCGTGCATTCTTCCCCCAAATTGAGACCTTTTTAAAACACCATGGGACACGGGGGAAATTTGTTTAAAATCAGAACTGTCCCGCCCAAAGTAGGACCTCTGGTCATTTTATACAAGAGGGAAGGGTCAAAAACAGGGGGGAGGGGTTTGTGGAAATGGGGCAAGTCATCAGGAGGTTGGAGAATGTAAAAACCCCGCCTCATGCCCCACAAACACTTTGATTTTTTTTTGGGGGGTGGGCAGATCGCTGCCCTCTGGTGGGAGTGGGAGGTGCAGACTTGCTCCTGGAGAGCTGCTGCTGGATTTGAACCGCCAAGCCAGTGGGCCGCAATCCCGCACCCAACCACTACGCCACCGGGACTCAGTCCCCACTTTGATTTTTTAAAAGACAAAAGATGGGGGGGATGGGGGAGGAGAGAGACAAAGATGGGATGGTTCAGAGTCACAGACATTCTTTTCACAGGAAGTGTCGCTGAAGCCGGGCCTTCAGGTATGCCTAGGAGTTTGCTCTGGGGAATGAGGTGTCTGAGGAATGGGCCGAGGCTCTGACGAGACCTGAGCTGTGGCTTGGGCTGTGCCAAAGACTCCATTCCTCAGGCAGGGACAGTCTCTGACAGATGCCTGCCGGGGGAAGGAGGGGGAGGAGCGGGTGTGGACGATGGCTGGCCCCTGGACTATGTGGAGCATGCAGGTCTGGCTGCCTAGTGAGCCGGGCCAGGCGCCTGCAGGTGAGCGCGCAGCGGGTCCTGCCCTCACAGGTCTAAGAACGGGCGCAGGCAGGTCCGGTGGTCAGGTGGTCAGGCTCATTCCCCGGTTCCAGCCTGGGGATTCTGACTAATGGGATCCGATCTCTGATACCTGGATCCCCTGAGTGGAAAGGAGCCCCAGCAGACCCAGGTTTGAAGTGCCTGTTAGAATACTGATATCTTTGCAGGCGGGTTGTGGACGGTCCAGAAGACCCCAGCAGGGCCCGTTAGGAACAGGCAGTTCATAGCTAGGGACCCACCCAGGCCTCTTCTCAAAGGAAGAGACTAGCCAAACAAGATCCCTGCTCATTAAAACCACACCTGGTTCCACCCGCCTGTCAGGTCACAGAGGTGGTTCGTTTATGGGAGTAGAAACCCTCTCTTGCTCTCAAGGAGCAAGCGGCGGGGGTGGGGGGTGGGGGGCTAGTTTCGAACCCCTGACCTCAGACATCCAGACGAAGCTCAACACATAACCGCTGAACTCCCAGGGCTCCTTTGTCTCTGTCACTGCTTGCTGAATCGCTTAGATCTCAAGAGAGGGGTTCAGGACACACCCGACACTTACCCTGCCTCATTAATTTAACAAGCAAAGCCCACGCCCCCATGGGGGTGGGGGTGCCAGGAGGACCAGTCTCTCTCTCAGAGCCACCCCGTAGGGCACAGCAGAACTGCCCCGGGGGCTTCTGGGAAGGCAACTCTTTCCAGGGATAAGCAGCCTCGTCTGTCACCTGAAGAGCTGCTGGGGGGAGGAGGGAGGGGTGTTCAAACAGCTGACATCAGACTTGGAAGTCCAATGTGTAGCCAAGTACATTACCAAAGTGTGTATGATGTGTGTGAAGATGTACAATATATATATCTGCTGGACATAAGTCCACCCATAAGGGAGTACAATGGTGAGGCCTCTCAAATGACAACTGCAAATTCCTTTGCCCCAGAAACTCCACATCCCGTTACTCAGCCTCCCGAGATAAGCACGCCCCAGGGAGAGAGGCTCTGCGCCGGGTTATTCATAGAACAGGCGTGTGTGCGTGTGCGAGCGTGCCCGCACACCCGCATGTGGGTGGGAGGAGAGATGGCAAACAAGTTCTGTCTCTCCAGGGGGACTGTTTGGCGTGGATGAACGGGGTGGGTGGTGGAGCAGTGTTCCCTGGAGCACGGCAAAGCCATCGGGGCGACTGAGGACGCCCCCGGGGGGCAGATGGGAAAGGCCAAGCAGAACTGTCCCTCCGTGAAAACAGAAAAGCCAGACTCAGAGAAGAGGCCATAGTTCAGACGCTATTTGAAGGGTGGGGTGGAGATGGAAAGAACAGAGGCTCTCTCTCTCTCTCTCTCTCTACCCCTCCGACGTGTGGCTCTCTCTGGTGGATCCTACGAGAGCTGGATAACTCTGGTTTCCTCCAGGAGAATACGTGGGTGCTCGGGTCCAGGCTGGAGGGAGACTTGTTTTTTTTTACTAGAACCCTTTTGGGACTGTTTGGATTTAGAACCACCTGAAAATATTCCCCATCTCAAAAAATAAATAAATAAATAAATAAAAAGACCATCTTGGGAGAAGCTGCAGTCAAGTGAATTCTGCCTCTCAGTGGCCCAGCAGGGCCTGGCGAGATATGTGGGGTTCCCAAGGGCTGATTTGGGGGGACATAGATTGCTAGACCTCACTTCCAGGATACTGCAGGTGGACTCAAACTGCCCGTCTTTGGGTTAGCGGCCAAGTGACTCACCGTCTGTGCCTGCCTGGACTCCAATGAAACGCTTGACGGCCCCCAGTCCATTCACAGAGTCTCTCGGGCGGAGGAGGAAGCCCCCGTCCACTGACCGGATGTGAGTAGCCTCCCTCAGCCGGAGTCCAGGGGGCAGTGGACGGATACAGATGGAGCTACGTTATGATTTAGTACCTATCATTCATTTTCCCTTTTGACCTATTTAAACTGTGTTCTAGTTTTGAGCATTTTGGGCTTTGGGGGGGATGGAGGCTTTTCCATGTTTATGTGTGTGTTCTTTTATCTGTTTGGTATGATTCTCTTTCAAAGGAAATCCATGAGAGGCACACCTATAGAGACAGTGACTAGATTTAATAGTTCTTGTCTTCCCCGAGAGCTTTATTGGCACATAGTTTACATATCGCACCAGGTCACAATTCAATCATCAATCACATCAAGGAGAATTGTACGATCATCTATTTTTTAGCATGCCCCCTCCCCTGTGGTTAAATCGCCTTTAGAATGGGTCGTTCTAGGGCTCCCTCCCCCCTCCTGCCTTCACTGCTTACTCCAGAGACCCCCTTTCTTTCCCTATCACCCCCTTCCCCATTTCTTGGGGTCATGGCAGGAGAGGTTGGGTGGAATGACCGTGAGGACAAAATAAAGAAAACGTTCCCAAATGGATTGTGGTGGCAGTCTCTTTGTAACATATTTGAACCATTGGCATGTATGGTATGTGAATTCTACCACAATCAAACTGTTGAACTAAAGAAGAAGAAAAATAAGAGCTCGAGAGCTCTTTACAGAGAGGAGACGTGAAGGGCCTGCAGGTCTCTCTCCCACCAACTCCAGGATGTGGCCGGCAGACGGAATGGGGGGGGGGGGAGGGGAGCCGCACTCATGGGTGTTCCCCACAGGCCTCCTCCTTGCTTGGCCCTCATGCCATCTCCTCATGTCTCAGGTGACGACAATGGAGGCTCAAACGCCTGGGACCCCCCAGTGAGGTCTGGCTGACAACAGGGCTCGCCCCACCCAATGCCACCCATGGCAGGTGTGCCATCCATCCCATTGATCCTGACCCAGTAAGTCACCTCGACCCTACAGGACAGGGAATTCTGACCCCTGTGACTACCAGGACCCTACAGGACAGGGAATTCTGACAGTGTGACTCATCTGGACCCTACAGGACAGGGTAGAACTGTCCCTGAGGGGTTCCCAGACCAGGTTTCTACGGCGGTGGTTCTTGACCTTCCTCATGCGGTGACCCTTCAGGACTGTTCCTCGTGTGGTGATGACCCCATATGTGGGCATGTCTGCATGTGAGCGGACCCACCTGAAGAGAGATAGAGGGGCGGTGTCTGGGTTCCTAAGACCTTAGAAAATAATGGCCTCAGGCGACCCCTGGGAAAGGGTCGTTGGACCCCCAGGTTGAGAACCGCTGTTCTACAGGGATAGAGAGCCTCCTCGTTCCCCCAAAGAGAGGCTGGCGGCCAGACCGCTGACCGTACAGCAGCCGGAGGTCGCCCACAATGCCACCAGGGCTCCTTAGCTGGCAGGAGGGTGTGGCACACCAGCTTCTCTTTGACCTGATCCTTCTGGCTATTTGACTCAAGCGAATGATTGTCTGCCTGAATGACCCTTTTATGAAAGTAAATGGTCTTTAAATAAGAAAAGAAGCCAGGCTAAAGCCATCTCAGCAGTCACAGGACTGGAATATTCTAACCGGATGGCCCAGGACTCAGCTTTCTGACCCAGTCCTGGGCTGCTTGGGCAGCTTACATGAACTGGACACTGGAACTAACCAGATTGGGGGGTGCAAATAAGAATGAAATTCCCTAGTTCTTTGATTAAATGAATGCGATTATTTTTTCAGACTTAATCAGAGCAAAGTTATCTTTAAGAGCTACCTCACCTCTGGGCTGCAGCTTTGGGGGCCTTACTTGGGAGACTGGGAGGGGCAGAGAACCCAAGTATTTAGGGGACACGTCCAGCAGGGTCTACTTCCTCGCCAGGACCCAGCTCTGGGGAAAACCCTGACTCAACCCCCCTTCTATCACACTGCAGAGGCACCTTATCTGACTTCATCTGACTTCCTATGAGCCGGGGGCAGAGGTCAGACATGCCTCCACCTTCCATCTGGCCTACCTAATCTGACGTCATCCACTCCTCCCACAGCCCTCTAGGCGGGGTGGATACTTTGTTGCAATGGCTGTAGAGAACTCACAGATAATGCTTACAGTTGCGGGGAGTTATTAGGGAACACTGTTACCACAGTCAGGATCAGCAGACAGTAAGGCTACAATGTTGCTCCACAGCCCTCCTCAGTCAGCAGCCAGGTCTGAATGTCTCTGGCCCCTCCACTGGCCTCTCCCTCTGGTCTGCCTCACAGTCTCTCAGTCTCTGGGCTGCTCTGATCTGTCCCAGCGTCTCCTTGTTTCGGCCTCTGGTCTTGGCTTTTGGCCACTTAGAACTAGAGAGTATTCTCTTGAATGGCCCATCTTCTGGATTTTTCTGGGTCCCAGTGACTGAGGGGACTCTGAGACAGAGAAATGGGGCTGTGAGGTTGTGGGTTTTCTCTTGAGAGAGACCACAACGCTGTCAAGGAAGCAGAGGGCAGTGGCTGGGTTCACGTATAATCCCATTGTATCCTGCATCATCTCACCAGAGAACTCCTCATTTGGCTTGATAGCCACAGGCCTGGAGGCTAGAATTTACACATAGAGGAATTTACAACCCCCCTACGGGCAGTGACTAGAAGGCCCACCTCTCCCTGGCCAGGCTCACTTCCTCAGGAGCCCCTCCCCTGCACCCACCCCACCCCCAGTTCCAGCTTCCCGATGTTTCCCCACTGGACATCTGGGGGCTGGGCTCCAGCAGGAATTCCGACCAGACTAGGAATGAACTAAGGTTCTCCACCTTCCTAGTGCTGTGACCCTTAAGACAGTTCTTCACATTGTGGTGACCCCCCCCACCCTAAAATTATTTCTGTGGCTACTTCATCGCTGTCATTTTGCTCTTGTTAGGAATCAGGCGACCCCTAGGAAAGGGGTCATGACCCACAGGTTGAGAACGGCTGGATTAGGGTAAACTCACTCTGAGGCCCAAATCCACCACATCCCTGGGACATTGGCTGGGTTTTTCTCTAAGAGGGGGCAAAAAAAAAAAAAAAAAAAAACCCAAACAACCAACAGTTCCTGAATCTGACTCCTGGGGAGGGACCCCCAGGTACCAGAATGGGTCCGGGTTCCACAAGGTTTTCAATGTGTCTTTGGGTTTCTTTTTTTTTTTTTGGGGGGGGGGGGCGGGGGCATCACTGCCCTGGTGGTGGGAGTAGGAGGCTCAGCCTTGCTCCTGGAGAGCTGCTGCTGGATTTGAACCTCCAACCCAGTGGGCTGCAGTCCCACGCACAACCACTATGCCACCGGGGCTCAGCCCCGTCTTCGGGTTTCTTAAGAGACCCCTAACTCCAAGATAATATAAAGAGAACATTGTTCCGCCCGGCCAAGAATGGAGGCTGACACACAGCGACCCCCTGTGGGTTTCCTATTCAGGGGGAGTAGATAGCCTTGGCTCTCTCCCTC
The DNA here is from genome assembly GCA_004026705.1 of Nesogale talazaci. NCBI lineage: Eukaryota > Metazoa > Chordata > Mammalia > Afrosoricida > Tenrecidae > Nesogale > Nesogale talazaci. Next base: position 3,874 of record PVJH01017475.1, on the reverse strand, counting down.
CAAGCTGGTGGTGGTTTAGAACTGCCCACCGTGTGACTCACAGCCCAACGCGCAACCTCTACGCCACCGGGACTCCCAGGAGAACAATCACCCCACCTTAAAGGAGACAAGAGACCAGACCCATCATCGGGATGAGGTCAGCGTGGGGGCTCAGGCCGTGTTGGGACACAGCGCTTCATTGGAAAGGGCTGGGCGTTCAAAAGCCTGACTAGAGGCAGATGCATGCGTGACAGCGACAGGGGGGAGGACAGAGGCAGGCGCAGGACCAGGAGTGGGACATGTGCAAGACCGTAGCAGAAGGGCTCCCGAGATTGGTCCAGGGCCCTCAGAGCCAGCCTCCCAGGGCATGACTCCTGCACTGTCCCCAGGACCGTGAACTCCATCCGTCCAGGACACACCTGGGCAAGCCCCTGAGAGAGACCGCCCCTGGCCGCGCTGGCGGGAAAGGCGGAGACCATCCACTCTCCGAGGCATTCTGCCTGGAGGTAAGGTGATCTATACAAAATTAAAAACCCTGGGCTGTGTAGTGGTTGTGCACGGGACTGTGGCCCACTGGGATGGAGGTTCAATTCCGGCTCCCAGGAGCAAAGGCTGGGCCTCCTATTCCCACCACCAGAGGGCAGTGATGCCTAAAAAAAAAAAAAATTTAAATCCGTGACCAGTCCAATTCGTATCCACTACACCACCGGGCTCCTCTCAAGAGGACCTACATCCTTGGCTCATGGGTAGAAAGAACTGGGCAGAGGCATAATGAATGTGGGGACGGACGCTGCACTCGGATCTTGAGCGGCAGAGGCATCTGCAGCCCTTTGCAAACCAGGGTGCTCACTCCTTAAGCTCTCTTACAAATGCCGTTCACCTTGCTGAAGGAGATCACCAGGCCTTTTATCCTCTGGGCAGACCCACCTGATGACCAAGCACCCAACGGAAGTGTCACCCAGGGATCTCAAGAGCGGGGAGAACTGGCAGAACTGTACTTCCCAGCCCCCACCTCACCAGGCCTGTTCTATCCAGCACCCCGTAAAGAGGTGCTCTCTCTTTTGGGCTCCCTCTGGGGCTCATCTTGACCTTGGACAGCTGAGGGACGGGGGCTCAGAGAGGGGCAGGCTCCGCTGAAGATCACACAGCCAGCGGGTAGGGCGGGCCCAGGTCCCCAGAGTGGGGCTGAGCCCCTTGAGGGACAGTATAGGGCTCACAGGACATAAGACCTGAGCTGGCAGAGGTCAGAGGAGATTCCACAAAGTCCTGAGGGGTGAGCAGGTGACTGGGTAGTGGGAGCAGCGTGGAGGGACTCAGCAGACATGAGAGGCTGGGCTGGGGGTGGGGGTCTCCTCAGATGGGCAGACCCAGAGCAGACTAGACAGGTTCTTCTCAAGGGAGGGGCGGCGCTGCCCCGGTGGGTGAGTTCTGCCCCACTTGGTTTAACTCTGTACACATTGTCTGATGCCTGTTTTAAGTGCTCCTCTCACCTTGATCTGAGCAGCCCTCCCCATCCTGGGCAGGGAGCCTCCAGTAGCAGGCAGGGACTGGTGGGAGCCCAGCTGGCTCTGAGACCCGGCAGGCAGAGCAAAGTCAGGCCAGAGCAAAGCTTAGTCCATGGGGACCCTTTCCCTCTCTCCAAGAAGCCCTGGTAGTGTTACGTATGTATTGGGTTCCTATACACAAGGTTAGCAGTTCAAAACCACTAGTTGCTCTGCAATAGAAAGAAATCTCCCATACCAACCCCCTAGGGACCCTGTAGGACAGGGCAGAACTGTCCCCTAAGAGTTTTTGAGACCATATCTGTTTATGGGACTAGAGAGTTACATTTTCTCCCATGGAGTCACTGGTAGTCTTGAACTGCTGACCTTGGGGTTAGTGTAATCATGATGCCGTGCCCCTGGACATGCCCCGCAGGAGAAAAAAGCACCTTTCTAGACCCATAAAGGAGAGTTACCATCTCTTTGATGTGAATGAGGGGGTGGGAGAGGAGACGCAAAACCCATCTGTAGACAATTGGACATCCCCTCACAGCAGGGTCACAAGGAAGGGACAAGCCAGTCGGGGTGCAGCATAGCACTGACGAAACATACAACGTGTGTTCTTTAATGCTTCCCCCCTCCCCAAGCCCACCCCACTATCATGACCCCCCGCGCTACCTTACAAACCAGTTAGACCAGAGCAGGTACACTGGTACAGATAAGAACTCTCTGTACACGGAATCCCGGACAGAGCCCCAGCCCCACCCCAAGAACAGTCAGGGAGTGGCGATACCATGCAGGTAGAGGGAAGAAGGGGAAGAAAAGGGAAACCCATCACCCTAATAACGGACATATTAAGAAACCCACTTCCTGGGAAATAGACAACAGAAACGTGGGTGAAAGGAGACAGCGGATGGTATATGAAAAAAAAAGTTTTATAATTGATCAAGGGTTCACGAGGATGGTGGGGGGGGGGAAGGGAGGCGCAAAGAGGAGCTGATACAAAGGGCTCAAGGTGAAAGAAAATGCTTGGAAAATGATGATGGCAGCCCATGTACGCGATGGGCTGTGCATGGAATATATGCGATGGGCTGTAAGAGTCCCCCCTCCCCATAAAATGATTTATAAATAATAATTTTCTAATCAACAATTTTTAAAAAGCAAATAAAAATAAGCTTTCTCCTCCCTTGGGGAGTCACAGCCTTAGAAGCCCGAGCAGGCAGCCCTCCTCTGTTCTGGAGAATCATATAGGGGAAAAGTGACCGTCTCAGAAATGCCCAGGGGCGGCTTTTCCTGTCCTGTTGGGTCTCTGTGAGTCAACTTGATGTCCGTGAGCCCCGTGGAGGTCAGGAGCGGGGGGCACAGAGAGCAGGCTGGTCCCCAGCCGGAGCCGCCTTCCAGAGACGGAAATTCTTTGAACTCCTTGAGGCTGATGGCCGTGATGACGGTGGCGGTGGTGAAGAGGAGGCAGTGACTAAGAGGATGATGATGGAAGAGGTGACCAGCCTCTGGGCCCTCCCTGGCATTCCGGCCAGCTAGGGCAGGCTCGGCTCTGCTGAGCGTAGCTCCGGGTGGGGGGTGGGGTGAGCCAGTGAGTGTGAACGCCCAGCAAACCCCTGCGCCCTGTCACCCAGGCCGAGCCCCACCCTCTGGTCACTGCCCTTGGTGACCTCTCTGCCCTGACCTTTGCTAAGCTCAGACAGAGAACATTCCATGTGTCCGCGCCTCACATATTCTAGAAGGCTTTAACAGGAGCTCAGAGAGTGAGGCACTGGCCTGAGGTCACACAGCAAATGTGGGGAGGACAGGGCCTGACTCCTGAATTTGTTGAGGGTCAGGCTCTCTCAGCCAGTCCCCTTACACACATTTGGTTAGTACACCCAGGCCAGAAGCTGCTCATAGCCAACCTTGCCAAGCCCCTACGTGCGTGAGCCCGAGGGGTGCCTGAGCTCCTGAGACCCAGAGCCTGGAAGAGGCTGTGACCAGTTGTGGAGGAGTTAGACCTCGGGGACCCCAGGGTCTGCCCCAGCAACCCAAGTACTCTGTGGGCTCTGGGGGTGAAGAGGGGCTTTCTTGGGACACATGTCTGTGAAGGGGACAGGGTAGGAGGTGCTGGGATGCTGGAGGATGCAGGTGGTACTCCCCCAGTGCCACCCCGCAGTGTTCAGAGCTGGAGTGGAGTCAGCACCCAGTCTTTTGAAAACATGTCCACCACCCCCACCTACCCACTCTGCTCAGACTCCAGGAAGCAGCCAGCCTCCTGCCTCTGAGGAGCAGGCCTCGATCTGGAAAAGAAGGAAATTCTTTGAAGTCCATAATGATGATGATAGCGATGGTGGTGAAGACAGTGATGGAGGTGGAGGTGGAGGTGGTGGTGGAGGTGGTGGAGGAGGTGGTGGAGGTGGAGGTGGAGG
>PVJH01017474.1:0-47823 GCA_004026705.1 Nesogale talazaci | reverse complement strand
CCTCACAGCGGGACCAATAAGGAACCTTACGATAATGGAGAAAAGATTGAAGCTGTCAAGGGCACCATCTTGCTTGGCTCTACAACCCATGCTCAGGGCAAGAGCAGTCGCGAGATCAAATGAGGCATCACATTGGGTGAATCTGCCGCACGAGACCTCGTGAACGTGTTGGAAAGCAGAGACGCTGCTTTGAGGACTGAGGTGCGCCTGACCCAAGCCACGGTATGTTCTATTTTCTTATATGCAAATGAATATAGGACACTGAATAGAGAAGACTGGAGAAGAGGGGGTACATTTGAATTATGGTGCTGGCAAAAAAAAAATTATTGAAAATACCATGAACGGCCAGAAGAAAAAACAAATCTTTCTTGGAAGAAGTACAGCTAGAATGTTCCTTAGAGGCAAGGGTGGCAAGATTTTGTCTCATATGCTTCGGACATGTCATCAGTAGAGAGCAGACCTGGAGAAGGGCATCATGGAAAGTGGAGGCTGCAGTGAAAGAGAGGGAGGACCTGGACGAGGCTGACACAGTGGTGTGCTGAATGGGCTCAGCGGCGGAGCTCTTAGGAGGATGGCACAGAGCCAGGCAGCGCTTGTGCTGCGGTGCACACGGCCACCTGTGAGTCTGAACCGACTCTGCATCACCTAGACCGAGAAGAAAGATGCTTGCTTCCTACACTTTGCTTCCTTGACACCATCTTCAGTATCTTTCACTTTTTTTTCAGTCACTTTGTTCTTTTGTACTGCACAGTGAATAATTTCTCCAGCTTTGACTTTCCTTAACTTTCTTCCTAGCTGTATTTAAGTCTTTCATTGTGTAATTAATACGGTTATTTAATGCTTTATTCCAGGAACTTATATTTGACTATTTTTCAAATCTGCTTAATCATTTTAAAGTTCTACATACCTTATTCATATTAGACACAGGAAAACATGAATATTCCTACTTTGACACTATAAATATTGTGATTATATCTTAATATTCAATTCCAGTATTATTCCAATAACTACTTTTGCTATCTGACCTCCATGATATGTTGTTTCTTTCTGTATGTGTTATTGCTATTATTTTATTGTGTGGCCAGGCTTTGTGCAAGTTTTAAGACCCTTTATTTAAGGTATGTTCCTCCATAGAGGGGTTTACATTGGACTCATCCAGGTGCCAACATCACTTCTAAGTAAAATCTAGAATTGGGCTTTTAAAGAATACTCTGAAAGTGCCAGTTGGGTTGTAAATTCATATAAAGGCTCATTTATGGCTTTGGCAGTTTTTGTTTTTTCAATCTTCCAATGGTCGAATAAACAAAGAAGAAAAAAGTTATTCTTCTTGTTTGTTTCCTTCTGCAGCTATATTAACCCCTAGTTCATGGTTTCTCTGAGGACATAACTCATGTGGGTCCTGGTTATATCTGTGAGCCTTCCACAAGATTCTCCATCTCTACTGGAACAAAGGTGTTGTCTCTCATCTCCATGCTCTGATGCAATAGTCCAAATAGAAACCTGAGACCTCCCGAAACCCCCAGGAGCTGCCCAAAGAGAAAGGTCCCCTCATCACTCTATGGATTCCAACTTACACTGCAATTTTGGCATCAAAAGATTTTTTTAAACTTTCTTTCCAGCTCAAAAATGCTTCTCAAAGCGAGTCTTTGTAGCACTGATGGTGATTTATTTTGTACACTACCATATTGGTTAAAAGGAACTCTGCTTCCCAAACAAATTATGTTCATTTACTAACTGAATGCTTAAAGCTAAGCACTTGGCATATAAAGATAATGAAAGTTAAATCCCTACTTTAAAAGAGACAATAATCTTGGTGACTGAATTCTCTAGGGTTTATTCTTAGAATTCATACTAATTGATATATTCTATTTGTGTGAGAAAATACAACCAGTGTTCTAAGAAAAGAAAAAATGTTTACATAATGAGTGTCATGAATGTTTGTTGAATGAATTAATGAATTAAATATTAATTGATTAGTGAAGCAAGTTAACACTAGTTGAATTAAACTTTTATTTTCCAGATCCTAATGCAATACACGAACTATAGATGAGAAGCCATACCCAAGAGACAGCACGGTAGCCTTGTTTGCAACCCCTGAAGCCTAGAGCACTTTCGCTTTGTTTTGTTTTTCTTAGACAGCTTTTGTTAGTTGTGGCACTGGTTCTGTAATGAGAACTGAGAAGCATCAGTACATAACATATTGAACTGTTGGACCTAAGACATCACCTTCACCTACATCTCTTTTGAATGCCGCCTAACCACATCTTGATTGTGCTGTACACTGCTCTGGCTCATGAAGATCATGTCTGCTGGCAGACTGACACAACTGGGGCAGGAGTGGAGGTTTGCAGCAAGATAAATTCTCACATTTCGAACCCATGCTTAGAAACCCAAGCAGTAGTCAAATTCCATACAATTTCTTAGCTTGAGGAAACATTTAAAATCTAGTCTTGATGTTTCTGATAGGCAGGAGTTGTTGGAAATACCCAATCAATAATAAATCATATGCAATTGTATCCAGAAACATTAGTATTTTATATCACTAGAAAGCTGTGTAAAATTATCCCATAGTCTGAGGAACTTGAGTTGGTATTTCTTCAATGCAATGAGGGTTTCTTCCTTTATCTCAAATATAATTATCCATTTAAATGCCATGGGTCAATTTATTAAGATTTTATTCATTGGGGTGTAACTTTTATTAGGCTTTATTGCTACCAGAAATTATATCCTACACAAATACAATAGAGATTTAAATGTTCTGGAGAATGAGCTGATGGTTCCTGCTTTTATGGTGTCGTACAGTAATGGACCTTGACCAGCAGAAAATTTCTTAAGTGTAAAATATGACTGTTTGATGCTAATTTTGCTTCTTTTTAATGACTGATAATCCTTGTCAATTTAGTGTGATTGTCACAATCTCATGCTATTTCCCACCATGGGTGTGATTGTAACAGGAGCCATTAAGTGTGTCTGCATAATAAAATTAGTCAGGGAAGCGGTGTACATTGTGTTCTGGCCTTTGGATTCCCATTATAGTGGTGAGACTTGGTGAAGTGAAAAGTATGCTGTCAGCTCAAGCAAGTCTCCGGCTCTTCGGATGCTAAGCAGAGAACTGATGATGACCGTGTTAAGTAGTCTGTTCTTAGAGTCCTAGTAAATTCATCATATATAAATAGAAACTGTAGATTTGGGGCTAGAGATGGTTTGGTCACTGATTTGCCTAACAAACCTTTACACAGCCCCAAAGCTTAAATACATAATCAGTCTTTCACCGCAAAAATTTGAAAGGGGGAAGACTCCTCGGTTGGGAGATTTATTGCTTCTTCAAGAGGTTACTGTATTAAAGAAGTTGGAATCGCTTGACATCTTTGAAAATAATTTCAATGTATGATCGGATCTCACTGCCCCCTTGTAGGGATTTATGGGGCTTGAGGGAAAGGCAGGGATAAGGACCTCATCACTATGTAAAGGCAGTGAAATAAATAAGTGCATCTCCCTCATTACCCTTCCTGTTCCCCAGCTTATGTAGGATCAGGTTCAGATTCCCTTCTCCTAAAGCTGTTCTGACGTGACTCCTTTGAGAACTATCTCCCTGGAGCCTTTTAGAAGGCAGTGGAAACTTGGTACTCCAGAAGGGTCTGCTTTGCTTCTGAATGGACAAGCCCTCATTTTAGCAAGTCAGGAATGTGTGCACTCCAAATTTTCAGAAAGTGTGTGTTGAAAGCAAGAGGTATTGGAATATGCAGGAAATACAGAAAACCTATTGATGATATTATTATGCGACATTAACTTACTGCCACCACCACCCCCAACTCCCTTATTTGCTAAGCCCTCTGGAGTCATTAAAGTTGGGTTACCACAAATGAGAGTGCTTGTTCAGCATTAGACTACAGAGCCAGCAACCACTCATTTTTTAACACTAAGTGTTAGCATAGACCAACAGTTCAAGGTTTACAATGAAGAAGAAAGCAGATGAAAAACAAACAAACAACAATGCCTGTATAATCAATGTGGATTATCATCTCTCCTCTGTAGGGTTTCTCACTTGGGTTAGAGAATATTAAACAAATCAGAATATGAGTTTTGATCCATAAAAGACTATATAGCACACTGAACTTGGCACCTTCTGTCTCTCTGTAAGTTCCATTCTTCTCTCCTGGATATCAGGAGATAGCCTTCTCTGCCTCTGTTTTATCAAAGTTGTTATAACCCTAGATAAAATCAAAACCTTCTACTCCCAGTCAACTGCCTCTGGAAAGTAGTGTCATTACCTATGCGATTTCTTTCTTTTCCTCCTCCTTTTCCTTCTTCTATTCTTGTTCTTCTCCTTCTTTCCTTCTTCTTTTACTACTACTACTACTACTACTACTACTACTACTACTACTACTACTACTACTACTGCTACTGTAATAAGAGGTAACCCAGGAGCTGTCTGTTCTTCATTTGACCCCTCCAGAGATGGGAAGGGTCAAGCTCATGGAGACGAAAGCCACTTCTAGGAGGCACGAAGAGGAAGCCTTTCCCCGTTGCCAAGAGAACCTTCAAGGGCTCCCTTAATTTTCAAACTATAGGTCTCTTAGTCTAACCTCTTGTGATAGTGATAACTTGGGCTAGATTTTTCTGGGAAAACTTGAGTCATCTCTTTTCTATCTGAATATCTACAGCTATACTTCCTTTACTTGTGGGTTACTCTCCAAATGATAAACTCATGGAAAACAATACTGCATGCACTCTTCTTTTTCCAGGGGAGAGTGCAAACACAGTACCCACCTATGACAAACTATGCAGTCAAGTTTCCCACATTTGGGGAAATTGCAGGGGTAAGCACATCCAGACTGCCATGGATAAGGCTTGCCCTGGGAAAACTACCTTCCTGTTCATGGAATCACCCCTGCCAGGGAAGTATTACTGTATTCACTCTTATCCAGCCAGCTGCCAACATGGTGTTTCACTTCAATTAAGCACACAATAAATACTTATTGATGAATTCCACTATTTTCTTACTGGTCTTTCTACCAATCTGAAACCTATCCATCATTATAATCCCAGTATAAGTCTTCCATAAATATTTCTCAGGCTATTTCACACAGTTGAAGTCCTTCAGACAGCACAGCATTTACTATTTATGTCACTTAATGGTGATATATAGGTACTGGCTTGTAGCATCTTTCCTATCGATGTTTGTGTTCAAATTTAAGGTTCTGAGGCATTGGGAGTCTGATCTCTAAATAGGAGTCCAAGAGGGAGAGTGAGAATGAGAGAAGATCTTGTGGAAACCAGCTGCACTTCCATGATCTTATCTCTGGAGACTGCCATCACTTTCCCTCTGTGCTTCTCAGGGGAAAAATCCTGCATATATCAGTGGTTGATTACTCAACTGCTAACATTGGTCATCCACCAACTGCTCCATGGGAGAAAGATAATGATGGTCTGTTCCTGTAAAGATATATACCAATTAGAAACCCCGTGGGATAGAAACCCTATAAGATCACTAGGAGTTGAATCTATGCAACCACAATGGGCTTATTCCTCCCCAGTCTCTGCATTTGTGTGTCTGCGTGCCTCTTTTTCATTTGCTTTTATTCCATCTCAAAGCTTCTAGTGGTGCATGTATGTAGTTGTAATTGGCTCTTTATGGTCTAGAATAACTCTCTGGTCTTCCAATGGACATAGAGCAATGTGGGCTCCAAATTCTTTAATTCGCCCTTGGTTGAAATTATGATTGAAATTTGACATTTCAGTGGTCTTTAATAAAATCAGTGACAAATTGTTTGACATAAAAGATCTTGAGAGTGTGAAATGTTGGGCTTACTATTAACCTCTGTTTAAATAATAGTAATAATAATATGAAAAGATTGTTCAACATTTATGAATTAATGTTCATAATATTTCAAGTAGATCTATAGGGGTTTTTACTTTTCCATCTTACAAGGACATTTCAATCTCCATTTTTCAAAAAATAAGGCCAAAGGACTTACTTATAATATTCAGAGGTTTAGTGTTTCTGAGCAACCCTGACTTGTAACCTTGAGACTATAAATATTTGCTAGTGAAAACCACATTTATTAGAATGTTTGTTGTGCAGAACTGAATTTATTCACTTAAAGTTGCAAACTATGTTTGTTCACTAAACCTGTGTAATTAACCACCAAGCAAGACCTCATTCATTTACTTATAATTAATTCAACACATATAAATGACTGCAGACTTCTTTGGAGGTAGGAGCATTTTTTAAAAAGAATTTGCCCTTGCAAAAGTCATTTTGTAAGCAAAACTAAAAAGTGGCTCTGCTAGATAGCCTTATAACATGGTTCTCAAAGATTATTGCTTGCTGCTCTGTGTACCTTTATGTAATAGGCACCCTTTAGCCTAGCCCTGCTCCCCAACTTTGAGTGTGGGCTGGATCTAGAGACTCACTTTTTTTGTTTTTGTTTTTGTTTTTTTGGCATCACTGCTCTCCGGTGGTGGGAGTAGGAGATCCAGCCCCACTGCTGGAATTGAACCTTCGTCCCAGTGGGCTGCAGTCCCTCACACAACCACTATGCCACCGGGGCTCAGCCGAGACTCACTTTTAAGAAATGCTATCATCAGTTGCCATAGAGTTGCTCCCTGATGCGTGATGTCCCAATGAACAATGACCATCGCTATCATGCAAAAGGCCATTGTAACGATTCGTAGAGTTTTCATTGGTCAAGAATTGATCCCAGGTCTCCTACATCAAAGAGGAAAATTCTGCCACCACGGACCTATCACTGTACCCTTGCTTCCATGACAGCAAACCAAAAATATCCCTTGAAGTCTTCTTAAAAACTGAATAATAGTTTAGCTTAACTAGTAAACCGTAGTCTGGCTTCTATATGGAATATCTGTTAGATTGGGTTCTGTAGAGAAGCAAATTCCATGACTTTTGTATGTACTTGTAAATAGAAAAGCAATTTCTGTCAAGAAATGGCTCACACAGTTGTAGAAGAGGCTAAATCCCATCTGATTTAAGACCATGGGTCTGATGGAAGCAGAAGGTTTCTCCTGACTCTTATATCGGCATGGGGCTGATGGACAGGAAGCAGGAAGACAAGGCAGAAAAAGCATAGGCTGGTGGATACTCAATGAATCCAATGTTCACAGTCCATTAATAGCTCCTGAGATGGACAGGCAGGATAACAGATCCACAAACCAGATACTGAATCCAAACCCAGCAGCTAAAGTGAGTGAAATTCCACACACTGTCAATTTACACTTGGCATAAGCCACATCCTGAATGAACTCTCGCTCAGTCATTATCTACGCTGTGGCCCAATGAAGGAGGGGCAGCCTCTCCATGCCTGCTTGGTTGCTTCACAGAAGATCCTATCATGTAGTTAACCACATTGCACTAAATCAGATCATAGAGGAATCCAAATTTACAGAAAACCTAACAATCAGAAGATCAAATGGACAACAGCAACTTTAAAAATCAGATGTGAAGGTTAGAGGGCAGTAATGAGTCATAGCAGAGGAACCACACAGAAAAAGAACCCGAGCCTAAAGATTATAATCAGAGGCACTAGATTTTGTACATAGAATTGCTTAATTGGTGTCTGTTTTGCTGTTTATATTCTCAAGAATAATATGTATAAATTTTAAAGACAAAAAAATATGGCAAAAGTAACAGGATGATTTTTTTAAATTATCAACTTGGCCAGGTTACAGTTCTGTTATTCAATCAAATATGAATTAGGATGTTTCTGTGATGGTACCTTGTAGATGTGATTAAAGCACATAATCAGCTGCCTATCCTATATAAACTGGCTGGATAAGTCAATCAGTAGAAAGACCTTAAAAACCAAGCTCAGGGTTATCTAAAAAAAGAAGAAGAAGAAGAAGAAGAAGAATTACACCTGTGGATGATGGCTTCAGCTGAACGTTCCAGCCTGCCTTTCCAGGGGCCTTTCCTATAGAAGCCTGGCTTGCCTAGCCAACCCTATTGTTGTTGCTTTAGTTATCAAGTACTAACTTAGCGGCAATTCCATAAATGGATGGCTTTAATAAACAGATATTTATTCTCTTGTTTCTTCTTTAGGAAGTCAGAAGTCCCAATGTGAAGCACTGGCTCTAGAACAGCGATTCTCAACCTGTGGGTCTTGACCCCTGTGGGGGTCAAAAGACCCTTCCACAGGAGTCAGTCAATTCATAACAGTAGCAAAATTACAGTTGTGAAGTAACAACAAGATAATTTATGGTTAAGGGGTCACCACAACATGAGAAAATGCATGAAAGTGTCGCCGCATTAGGAAGGTTGAGAACCACTGCCCTAGAGGAAGGTCTTGTCTCTCTCTCTCTCTCTCTCTCTCTCTCTCTCTCTCTCTCTCTCTCTCTCTCTCTCTCTTTAACTCTAGCGCTAACCCTAACCTTATCCCTGATCTTGTCTCTTCTGGCTATGGAGCAAGGCCTTTATTGATGCTCAATGTATATGAGCCCTGTGTTTCTTGGAGATCTCCATGTGTCTTGCCGTCAAGCTTCCCTTCGGGTCAGGCGGTTCTTAGCACAGAGATGCCAGGTCCAACACACAAACTCACTCTTAGTTCTTCTTTATCAATGGAAATAAGGCCTTCTTTCATGGTTTGGGTTTGCTTCTTTGTTTCTTATCTTGTAACATAAAAAGTGTGTTAGACTGAGTTGACAAGGCAAACAAATCCAGTGCATTCATATATGTGTAAGAGAGAGCTTTATATGAAAGAGCAATTACATACTAAGTAAACGTCCCAGCCCAGTTCATATCAAGTCCACAAGTTTTATATTAGCCCCTGAATGCAATACTAGTCCTTAAATTCCTCTTCAGACTCCTATAGCCACTTGCAATGATGCTGAATGCAAGAAAATCACAGGCTGGTAGGTCTAAAGTCTTGTATATCCAGTGGTGGTGGAGGCATCTCAGTGCTGGTGCAAGTCTCCATGTGATTCCTCCAGCTTTCTGAGTGTCTCTTCCGCAGGAAGGTGAAGCAGAGAGAGTTTCTCCCCAGAGAAAGAGGAACTTCTCGGAACCCTCATGAGAAGGCCACACCCACAAGAAAACATCATCAGGCTGTGGCCTGGCTGGCAGGCTAGACTCCACCCGTTCACTCTTAATATCCTGAAGTTGACATGAGGTTATGGAACTCCCACAAAGGTGTTGTAGGTCACATCCCAGGGAAAGCCCTCTTATAACGGATCACAGTTTTGACTTGAGTTAGGCTTGAGCGTCTTACCTGTATTCTGATTAACTGATCTCTTAACAACCAGTTGGCTTATCATAGCAGATCCTATCATGGGGATGACTGCATCATTTTATATATAACCAGACCACTGAGACTCACGGCCCAGCTAAGTTAGCACATAATTTGGGGAAGGGGAGGACACAAGTCCTACCATTGTGCCCTAAACATATATCTCCTACTGGTCTGCTTCTCGGATTGAGCCTTACCTGATTCAGATGTCACTTCCTAGACTCAAGTACAAGGCTGACATTTTTTCTGCTGGTATCCTCTCCTTGGCTCTCTTACACTTTCTCTGCTGAAGAGGGCCGTCTGATAAGGAGAGAAGAGGGAGAGTCAGCAAGGAGCCAACGTCCTTGGTCCAACAGCACATCAACAACTGAATCCTGCCAAAAGTCAGGCAAGTGAACTTGGAAGTGGATCCTAACCCAGTTAGGCTTTGCGGTGACTATGGCTACAAAAAGCAGAAATGTCAGCTAAGCCAGGCCCAGATTTTTGATCCACAGAAGTTGGGAGGTAACAAATAAGTGTTGCTTTAAATTTCTAGCTTCAGCGTAATGTGTTATGCCACAAAAGATAATGAAGTAGGTGATTTCTAACAGATTGATTTAAAAATTGTGCAATATCTCCTTTATCAAGGATTCTGTGTATAGGTGTCAGTCACTGCTAATATCCAAATCACTCCTATTTCCCAATTCACTTTCCTTCGAAGGAAATTTTAATTGGCCCAATATATTTAAAATCATTGCCCTTATGTCAACTTTGTCTCATAGGTGACCCTCTAGGACAGGGAAGAGCTGTCTGTGAATTTTCAAAATGTAACTTTGGACAGAAGAAGAAAGTCTCCTCTTTCTGCCATGGACCCGAGGTGGTTTCAAACTTGCAAACTTGTGGTTGGCAGCCTAATGTGTCACTTTCTTTAAATACAGACTTACTAGCAGACCCTTGAAAAGACCAAATAGGAAAATAGGTCTGGTGATCTGCCTGGAAAACCAGTCTGTGAAAACCCAGCAGGTCACAAGAGCCTGAGCCATCACCCATCTTGAGGATCATGTAGGACCAGGCAGGGTTTCAGCCCATGAGGGAAGGTTTCACTGTGGGTTAAGTTCTCTAATAACAGCAGCAATAAACCTGAAAAGAGTAATTGGCTATCTCTGGAAGGAGTGCCATTCCCAGCCCCATCAGCTATCCCTCCTGAAGGTGGGAAGGCTAGTGAAGCTTTGTGATTGAGCTGAAGACCTGCACTCTGCAAAAATTGTGGGTAAAAATAATTTGCCCTACAAAAGAGAAGCGCTGGTGAACCATTAATCTGCATGTCTAATAGAGGTAATAGCCTCGGTGGTACAGCACATTAAATGTGGAACTGCCAAAGACAGGTCAGTGGTTTGAATCTATCAACCACTCTGTGAGAAAAGATAAGACATTCTATAACTTTTAAGATTTACAGTTTTAGAGACAATGGACAGGGTAAGCTACAAAATAATAATAACAATATATACTTGATCAAGGATTCACAAGGGTGGAGGGTGGGGGAGAAAGGGGCAAAAAGGGGAGCTTATATAAAGAACTCAAGTCGAAAGTGTTTGGAAAATGATGATGGCAGCATACATACAAATATGCTTGATAGAATTGATGTGTGGAATAAGAGCTGTAAGATCCCCCAATAAAATGATTTTAAAAGGTTTACAGACTTAGAAGTTCTATGGAGCTGTTCTCCTCTGTCCGACAAGGCAGCTGTGAATTGAAGTCAACTCAAGAGCTGCTGTAGTTTTTTTAATAAGAGGTCAGGAGTCACTGAGTGAGACAAATGATTGAGTACTTCACTGTTAGCCAAAAGTCTGGCAAGTTAAACCTAGCCAGAGATGCCACAGAAGCAAGGCCTGGTGATCAAATCAGCAACAACTAGCGAAAAAAAAGTCAGAATCGCACGATTTTAAGGTTATCATCCAAGAGTGATATTCAAAATATTTAACTAGCAGCCCAGCAAAAGCCCTGGTTTTATGACAATATGACTAGGTCAGGGTCCTCAGTAGTTTGGACCTAACATAATATAAACAAACCTAGGCTGCCTTGTGTAGCAAGACAAACCCTAAGCCAATGATAGCCTGGCAAGTGATCTTTTTCTTATATATAAACAGACTATGAGTCAGAATTGTTTTTGTTAGTGTTTTTTCTTATGAAGAGCATACCCCTCTCTCACTTAACTGGTACAGATCCTGCATCTGTCACATCGACTTCCAGTTCTTTGAAACTTGGATCTATGACTCACTATATTGCCTGCCTAAACTCTCTGTGACCTGCCATGTTGCCTGATCACCTGGGAGCCATCAGAGTCACATATTTGACCTGCTGATCTGGCTCTTCACCCACCAGTCATAGACTTTTTCTCACTCCTGATCCAAGGTTCTGCTTCCTGGGTCCCCAGGCTCAGCAGATGTGTGAGTTGGAAAGGATCCCCGACTTGGCATCTGACCTGCAGATTGAGGCTGGATTGGACCTGCCCACTTTGTGGCTATGTGAGTCTCTCTCTTCATATAAAGTTCTTTCTTATACATAGAGTATGATTTGCTATTGCAGAGAACCCAGCTTTATACAAGCCCCAAGCTATCCAAATGGACACTTGGTCATCGGAATGGATTATCACAGATTTGAGCTGCCTGTTGTTCTATCTGTGGCAGGTGGGAAGAGATGAAAGCCATGACTCCATGACGGTGTGTACTAACAATGATCAGTGCACACATATGAACTTTGTTGGAGTATTTAATCACCTACAGCCTTGCGTCAGAGGGCATGGATCTGATGAGAGACCCGTTTATAGCATTAAGAGATGAGAACGTTTTCTTTCAAGACCAACATTTTTCAGCTAGCTCTTTCCTTCCTTTTTCCTGAATTTAAACTGGAAAACCTTGGGATATTTTCCAAAGACCTGAAAAATGAGAACTGAATTTCCCGAAATTCTCCAGAGAGTCTCTCTGAAAGGTCATAAAGTGACCTCCTAATCCTGGTTAAGATTTTTTGTGTTGCTTCAGATATATTGTCTTATTTAATACTGTGCTTGGTTTTGTTTTGGGGGGCAAAAAATAGCCCCAGTGAAACCCTGTCCTCTTCCAATCATATTCTGTGACACCCGGTGCATTTGATCGTTTGTTTTTTAATCGATGCTTCTGCAGATGAGATTTCTGCTCATTATCTTTTAACAGTGGCTGACAGTGTCACAGAAAAACAGGATGCAGTCTCAAAGAAGTCCCATCACCAGGTCTGAGCGGCCGACAGAGCTTTGAGTCTGCGGTCCCACAGACGTGCCCATTGAAGTTTAAGAGGCTGCTTAACAGCTGTATAAAAGCTGCAGATCAGAGGGGATAGAAAACAGTTAAGTTTGCTTACAGGCACAATGTGTCACTATTGAACAGTTTCATGCACTCTGAGCCCCACTGAGGCGGGAACACGCACTGGCGGGTGCTCCTGACTGTCCGCGGTCGGGAAGATTATCAAAAACGAGTGCTGGGTTATGCTGCCCTCCTGCCTGGGAAGCGACTATTAAGCTGCGTATTTACTGCACTTATTGAGCTCGGAGCGGGCAGTGCAGAGTGCTACCTGTCCTCTGCTTGGATAAATTAGTCGTGAGTATCACAGATTAGAGCTGTCTATTGTTCTGTCTGCTGCTGGTGGGACCAGATGAAAGTCCCACCCCCTGCCCAGTCCACCGGCTCTGCCCTTGTGAGGTTTCCTGTGAAATGCAGCAGGCGGCCTCTTTTCCTCCGCAGCTCCTGGGGAAATGGGACCTGGACCGACTCTATTAGGGTTGGGGGCATAATTAAAACTACAGCGCGTGGCAAAGACCCAGACACACGGTCCATTTATAGCAGGAGGACAGGCATGAAAGGGAAAGGGAGAGAAATGCGAGGAGCCTGGGAAACCCACATGTCAGAACCCGAAGAGGGGAACTTTCCTCGAGCTGCTGCATAGACCCGTGCCATCATCCAACTGCGAAGGCTCAGCTGTGAGTGCAGAAAAGATCTCAGGTTGGTTTGCCTCCACTCAAAATATGTTTTGTTTAAATTGTTTTGCCCTCCCATTTCTATGATATATGGAGCTATGAACTCCAAATTAGTGTTAACAGAAATTGACGAGCTCGGCATTAAAAAATCTCAGCCAGCTAGCCCTACAGGCTTAATTACCGAAGAAGAGTGTGATGGGTGCAAAAACTCCTGTTTCGAACATTTTACCACATGCAATATACATAAAAGATTATCCTATCCACCGGGAACCTTGCAGATCAAAAGGAAAACCGGAAAGCGACTTCCCTGGCATTTTATAATTATTAATGTTGCCTGAACAGTTTGGACTTTCTTTTTTTCCTTTTTGTGGCACCACCGACATGTCTACTTCATTGTTGTTACCGTGCGGCAGATGCGGGGGTACCTTTGTGCATCCTAGGCCTGGTGCAGGAGGCCAGTCGAATTGAAATGAAAGCTGCCATCGAAACAGCTGCCGAGTCACAACGGGTGCAGCGGGACAGTGCAGAGCAGTTCTTCAGCCGACATCCGTGGAGTGCCCGCTCCAGTCAGCACGGAAGCTCTGCTGAAACCCGCCCACTGGAGCTAGAGTACCTTCAGGCAGTGGGCTCAGATACCATTGACCACGAGGAGGGCACTGGACCTGCAAAACGTTGCTCTGTCTCTGTATGAGGGCATCGTGAGTAGGTGTCGCTTACGGGTAACTGGCAATAACAGCTGTGAGCAAACATCAATCCCTAACCCACTGCCGTGACGTCAATCGCCACCCATAGCGATCCTCTGGGGTCCAGATATGCCCCAGAGACTTTCTGAGACCATCTCTCTCTAAAGTAGCAGACACACACACCGTTCTCCCTCTCCACAGCTAGTAAAGTCCAACCCCCCATTGATCGTGAGCTATTGAGCACGTTAACCACTGTGCCCTTGGGCCTCTTCATTCTAGCAGAGTGTCTGTCCTTTGGCTGTCCTGAATTCCGGGCTAATTGTCCGTTTCCAAAAATAAACAGCTGACTGCAGTGGTTCTGGATTTGCTCTGAAGTTTCTTTATGTCTTGATCTCAACACACAAACCATAAATGAGTTTAGACCTCAGTCTTGATGCTCCGTCCTCTGGCCCAAGTCTCAGCCTCTCCACTGGCTGCTGCATGTCTTATTCTTCCTGATGACTGACAGGTGATTAAGATGATGGTCTGTCCAATTTACCCAGGGAGATCTTGATTTGTGATTTCATATCATTGTTATGAACTCTGGATTTGCCCCTTATATTTCATTTACTCTGTATAAGATGAGCCTTCATTTTTACAAAGGCTAGGAAGTACTGAATGAGTGAATGAGCATGTGAGCACATGCAAGATGATGTGTATGTGTGTGCGTGTGTGTGTGTATGTGTGCATATGGAGATGATTAGAGAACTGAGGCCAAATTTTTGCATCTTTCAGCCCCTTTTGACCTCCAATGGGAAAACTGACCTGAGCTATTTTGTCAGTCTTAGCACTCTTGGCATTTGGGGTCTGATTCTGCACCATGGGAGGCTGTCCTGTACAGTAATGGATAGTTAGCAGCAAGCGCACTGGGCCTCTGCCCTCTAGATTCTGGCAGCATTCTCTATCCCAGCTGTGACAACCAAAATTGTCTCCAGACATTACCATTGATGAGGAAGGTGGGCACAGAATGGAGACCAAACCACCTCTCAACCCAGTTGAGAACTTCTGGGCTAAAATTGGTATAAAATGATTGATAAAGTTATCAAGACAGTAAAGGAAAGAAAGATATATTGCTTCATAGGCAGCCCCAGGATATTCTAGATAGACCCACTATGACGCATCAGGTACTATTAGGATGTAAAATGCAGAAATGTATTCAAAACTTTCCAGTTCCCCTAAGTGGTAGCACCCTTGCTGGTAACCAAAAAATCAGAGAGTTGGGTCTCCCAGAATACCTTTGAAAGAAAGCCCTGGAAACTTGCTTCAATGTAATCATGCTCTGATCTACCCAGATTTGTAAGGTAGAAGTGGGGTGAGGAAGCATCAAAGAACTAGAAGAAAGTAGAATGTTTTATCATTGCTACACTGCACCTTTACATAGTCCAATGTCTCCCTGCACTCACTTTTCTGTTGTCTGTCGCCCAGGGAAAAGGCTATATGTAGATTCTTGTAATGGGTTCCCTCCTTTCTCCTCCACTTCTCCTCCACCCTCCCAGTGTCACCACTTTCATCACTGGTCCTGAAGGGTTCATCTGTCCTGAATTCCCCATGTTTCCGGTTCCTATCTGTACCAGTGTACATCCTCTGGTCTAGCCAGATTTGTAAGGTAGAATTGGAATCATGATAGTAGAGAGGAGGAAGCATTTAAGAACCAAAACAAAGTTGCATGTGTCATCCATGCAACATTGCACCCTGACTGGCTCATCTCCTCATCCCCGCAACCCTTCTGTAAGGAAGTGTCCAATTGAGGTTTGGGTCTCCACTCTTCACTCCCTCTTATTTACATTGATACTTTGTTGTTGTTGTTGTTGTTGTTCTAGGTCTTTGATGACCGATAACTGATCCCATGGACACCTGAAGATCACACAGGCTGGCATGCTTCTTCCATGTGGACTTTGTTGCTCCTCAGTTAGATGGCTGCTTGTTTATCTTCCAGCCTTTAAGACCCCAGATGTTATATCTTTTGATAGCCAGGCACCATCAGCTTTCTTCACCACATTTGCCATACAACCATTTGTACTCGAGTAGTCCTCTGTAGAGCAATTCAGGCTATCTGGTCACCAGCAGCAGACAGTAAAGCAGATGACAGGGTCCGACAGTCCCCAGCTCAAGAGATGTATCTTCCAGGAGTGTGATAAAGCAGGGATTGAAGGAACCTCAACTCACAGGAACACAGTGCACAGATTGTGTCCCATGGGTAGTGTAGCTTGGAGATGGAAGCACAGGACAAACAAGGCAGCCTGGCTGGTGGGAAGTTCCAAGAGCAAGAGAGCCAGGGAGGGGCTCACTGAACCATTGATATCTCCACCCTTTAATTGATCTTATGTCTATTCTTTGGCCATGTTGGCATAACAAACCTACTTATCACATAGCCCTTCCGAGGGAGAAAGAGGAGAGTTATAACTCCTGTGGGGGAGGGGGAAATGAGGAGCTAATTCCATGAGCTCAAGTAGAAGCAAAATGTTTGGAAACCGATGATGACGGCCACATTTATACAAATGTGCTTGACAGAATGGATGTATGCATGGATTGTGATAAGAGCTATAAGAACCCACAATAGAATGATTTTTTTAATAAAAATATCGTCTTAGGAGCCCACAGGGGGTAGTTCTAACCTGTCCTACCGAGTTGCTCTGGGTTGGTTAGTTGCTGTTGGTTATTTGAAGGCTCGACTGGGGCTGAAGGAGATTTACTTAAATGGCTGTTGGTTGGAAGCCTCAGTTCCTGACCATGTTGATCCACAATGCTGATGCAGCACCCCAAGATACAACCACCTGTTTCACAGTAAGGAGAGAGAGAGAGAGAGAGAGAGAGAGAGAGAAAGAGAGAGAGAGAGAGAGAGAGACTAAGATGAGGATTCCAGTACCTACAGTTCTTAAGTAGTGCTGCTGTGTTCCTTAGTGCTTCCATCTTCATTATCGGTACTGTTTGGTCACACCTGAGGCCCACATGTGACTTATTTGATGCTCTGTACCCTGCAATAAATTTTGTCTTGTATTAAAGTGACTAACTTAGTTTCCCTTTGTTTGCATTTGCAGAGCACATTTAATTATCCTTTCCTCGGCAAACATTCCGAACCACTAGGCTTGAGGAGTGCCGCTTAGGCATAGTACACAGTTGAGATTTGCTTTCTAATGCATCTAAACATTCTCTATACTCTCTCCAATACCGTTCCATATTGTTGACTATTTTTATTTCTTAACTTTCTCCCTTTTATACTGTTAAATATACTCTTACCTCTATCAATTACTTTGAAAATTAAAAAATTACACATTTAACCAAGGATTGTTTTCCAGCAATTTTTACCCTTACAACTTACATCCTATTGACATTTTAAGGGATATAATACAAGGGGCCTGGAAAATTTCAATTATCTTTTTATTTAATTTTCCCACAAACCTTTGAAGTTCCCTCATATTTATTTTCTGTACCACAGTCCTGGCTCCATACTGGTTTTAATCACCCCGTAAGGAACTCCAATTGCTGCAGAGACCATGCCTGCTCATCATGACCCCAAAGCAGAGAGTAGAACTATTCCATCAGGCCTCCATAGCTGTCTTCATGGTGGGAGCAGACTGCCACATGGTTTGCCCATAGATTAGCTGGTGGATTTAAACTGCCTACCTTTGTGTTACAAGCCAGCCCCTCACCCACTCTACCAACAGTGCTCCTTGATTTAATTCGACTTCCCCACTGCCACTGGGTCCATTCTGACTCAAGTGACCCTACAAGACAGAATAGAACTGCCCGTTGGGGTCTCTGAGACAGTAAATCTTTATGGGGATGACTCAAAACACCAACCTCATTGCCAACTCACTGATGACCCCATAGGGCAGGGTAGAATGACCCCTGTGGGTTTCTGCCCCTGTCAGTCTTTACCGGAGTTGAAAACTCCTCCTTTCTCCTGAGGAGCAGCTGATGCTTTCAGTCTGCTGACTTGATGTTTAGCGGCCAACTAGGTAACCCATCACACCACCAGGGCTTCTGTGCTGTTGTTATTGTTGCTGCTGCTGTTGTTAGGGGCCCTCAGTCAGTTCCAACTCATGGCAACCCTACATACAGCAGAACGAAACACAGCCTGGTTTCCAGCCATCTTCACAATTGTTCTTGTCATCAAGCCCTTTGGCACAGCCATTGCTTGGTCTTCTCAAAGGACTTCTTCTTTTTCAGTGGCTCTCAACTTTACCCAGCATGACGTCCTTCTCCAGGGTTTGGTCTCTCCTTAGAAGATGTCAAAAGTGCATGAGACCAAGTTTCACCATCCTTGCCTCTAAGGAACTTTCTGGCCACATGTCTTCCATGACAGAATTCTTTTTGTTATTTTGGTAGGATGTGGTACTTTTAGTGTTCTTCACCAGGACCATCATTCAAATGCAGTGATTCTTCTTCAGTCTTCTTCTTCAATGCCCAGCTTTCACAGAAATGTGAGGAAAGTGAAAATAGCAAGGCTTTGGTTAGGCACACCTTAATCCTCAAAGTGCCATCTTTGCTTTTCAACACATTAAAGAAATTCTGTGCATCCGATTGACCCAATGCAATGTATCTGTTGATCTCTTGCTGGCTGCATCCATGAGCATTGATTGTGGAGCCAAGCAAAAGGAAATCTTTGACAGCCTCCACATTTCTTCCTATGGATCACAATGCTTCTTACTGGTCCAGTTGTGAGGACTTGGGTGTTCTTCACATCGAGTTGTGATTCACACTGCAGGCTGCAGTCCTTGATCTTCATCAGAAAATGTTTCAAGTTGTCTTACTTCAAGCAAGCAAGGTTGTTCAGCTGCATATCATAGATAGTTAATAAACTTCCTCCAAACTTGATGCTACATTTTTCTTAATATAACCCAGCTTTTCTGATGATTTTTTTCAGCATACATGTTGAATAAGTATAGTGAGAGGATACAACCCTTATGCATGCCTTTCCTGATTTTAAACCATGCAGTATGCTATTTGTTCTGCTCACACAACTGCCTCTTGACCCAGGTACAGATTCCACATGCACACAATCAGGTGTTTCAGAATTCCCCGTCTTCTCAAGGTTGCCCAGAGTTTTTTATGATCCACCCAGATGAAGCCACCATTGGCTGTCAGTTTGTCATACAATGGTGGCTCTGTGGTGCTGTGATGCTAGAAGCTATGCCACGAGTATTTCAAATACAAGCAGAGTCATCCTGTGTCAGTCCAGGTAGACTAGAGGAACAAATTTCAAAGACATGCATATGGATATAAGGGAAGGGTTTATATACAAAAGGAATATGACACTTAGAAGGCATCCCAGCCCAGTCCAGTTCAAAGTCATAAGCCCGATATTAACCCATATGCCCGAAATCAGTCTATAAAGTCTCCTTCCGACTCACAAAGTCACAGGTCAGTGGGTGCAGAATTCTGGCACTGGCAGGGGTCTCCCCATGGCTCCTCGCTTCCAGGGCTCAGGGTTCATCAACAGCATGACATTCCAATTTCAGAGGTCTGACTCCATCAGGGCAAAGCCGTGTGGTCTCTCCACTGGCTCCTCCACCTTCTCAGATGCTGTCATCTTGTCTTTTCCATGACTCATCGCCTCTGAGACTAACTCTCAACAACTGAGAAAGATAGTTTCTCATCTTCACGAGGGAAATATCGCGAGATTTCCCAGAGGTCTCAGGAGAAAGCCATGCCCACATAGAGGCCTCATTGGCTACTCAATGGCTATCTCCAGATTAACAGACTAGATTCCACCCCTACATTTCAATCATAAAATTAACATAAGCACATGACTGCCACACACCCAAAGTGGAGAGGTGTCAGTGAAATTTCCAGACTGAGAATTGTCTACAAAGAAGGAATTAGCCTTCCACTTCAGAAAAATTAGCTGCTGAAAACTATATGCATAGCATCAAAACATTGTCCAACACTCAAGACCTTGTTTTGGTTGCTGATACTACATTTCTCCATCAATTATTCCCACAGATGCAGTTAACTTGATTTCTGTGGATTCCATCTAGAGAAGTTCACATGTTGTGTTGCTAGTAAAAGGTATTTTTTATGATCAATTCATTGCATCCTCTGGTCTTGTTTCTATCACCAAGCCCATATTTCCCCCTACTGTTCCTTCCTCATTGTGTCCAATTTTTGCTTTCCAATCACTAATAACTACCAATGCATCTTGATTGCATATTTGATAAATGTCAGACTGAAAACATTGGCAGAATTCTTCAGTTTCTGCCTCACTAGCTTTAGTGCTGATGCATAAATTTGAATAATAGTTGTATTCCTTGTATGAACATAGATATTACCTTATCACAGACAGACTTGTACTTCAAGATTCATCTTGAAATTCCTCTTTGATGATGAACACACTCCATTACTCTTGAATCTGTCATTCCTGACATGTTAGGCTGTGTTGTCTAAAGAAATAAATCCAGTGACACTCACCTATGTATATGAAATAGCTTTATATTAAGAAGTAATTATATATCAAGAAGGCATCCCAGTTCAGCCCAACTTAAGTCCACCAGTCTGATGCTAGTCCCGCATCACTGCATACCAGTGACGCAGACACAGAATGGTGAACCAAGAAGCAGAAAGATCACAGGCCAGTGGATACAGAGTTGCCTGGATCCAAGGTCATTGGAAATAGGCAGGGTGCCGGCAGCACTCAGGGTCAGCCAGTTCTCATAGCAGGAAGAGTTCCAGCAGGAAGGAGGACAGAGAAGCAGACAGAGAAAGAGAGGAATTTCCAGAGTCCTTCACTGTTATACAAAGGGCCACACCCCCAAAGAGGTGCCTTCAAGCTACCACTTGATGACAGATCTGGCTCCTCCCCCACCA
This sequence comes from Nesogale talazaci, assembly GCA_004026705.1. Lineage (NCBI taxonomy): Eukaryota > Metazoa > Chordata > Mammalia > Afrosoricida > Tenrecidae > Nesogale > Nesogale talazaci. Next base: position 27,067 of record PVJH01017474.1, on the reverse strand, counting down.
CCCTCCAGTCAGGAGTGTCTAGCTGACAGATTCCCTAACTAACATACCTGGCATGTTAAACCATATGCTTTTCATATTCAAAATGGTCCATTTCAGCTCACTAATACTTAGAATATCGATCTTGTGTGCTCCATTTCATTTTTGATAATTTCCAGTTTCCTTAGATTCATACTTCATATATTCCAAGTGTCCATTATGAATTGCAGCTAGCAACTGTTTCTTCTCATTTTGAGTCATGCCCCATCAACAAATGGAAATCCCAAGGGCTTTACTCCCTCAAGGGCTTTAGTCCATTCACATCATTATGATTGGCATTATTTTGAGAAGGCAGTTCTTCCTCAGTCATGTATCTTGAAGGGCTTATCTTCAGGCACTATCTCTGACAATGTTCTACATGTACTCATGAGAGGAGAAATGGACCCATCCAAAAGCCTTACGAGTCCTATAGTTTAAGAAGCTTCCAAATCGCAAGACTTTTGAAAGACAAATTCAAATTAGTTACTTCTTTAATGTTCTTTGTGCTTCTCTAATGAGATGGAGCAGAGATGGACGGTGTTTTTGTTAGTGGTGTTAGTGTTTTTGTTTTAATACTGAAGGTAAAAAAATGAATATTTTCAAATTTTCCTACACTGGCATCATGGCACAGAGAGAAAAGAATTCACTCATCTTTGGCCTATCTATGTATGTGTCTTAGGTGGATAATTATAGCAAAAGAGGAGTTTGGATTAGGTGAGACCTGGAGAGCAACGCAAGGTGCTATTACCCCAGTCAGTGTTCAGATGATCAGGGACCTGCTATCAAGGCAACCACTATCGGAGAGTAAATAAAATAGTCATCAGTGAAAATATCAGAGAGGCTCATTCTTTTGAAATAAACTACTTCTCCAATAACTCTTACTGATGGTTAGTGGCTGGATGGTCTGTCGTGTCTGCCTAAATGTAGTTTAGCCCTCTCAACTGTGTGTGAGCCCCAAATGCTTCAGCATTACCTTATTGATTTATTGGAACAGTTAGAATGTACATATGTGGTGAGAGCACAAGACAACTGTGGAAATAATATCTGCAGTGATCAAAGACCTAAAACTATATATAACAACATTTTTAATTAGGATACCTGCTGCTGGCACAGTGGTTATGGTTTGGGCTGTTACCTGCAAGGTCGGCGGTTTGGAAACCACCAGCCTCTCCATGGGAGAAAGTTTTCTACTCCCCTAAGAGTTAGCCTTGGAGAGGAACATCAATGACACTAACTTGTACATACGGCAGTTGTTGAATTGGAGAATTTTTGTTGTGCATATTTTTTCTACAATAATTACATGACTAATAATAAGTACAAGGAAGAGAAAATGTTTTAAAATTGTTACGATGATTTTACGACTCTTCTTGATATGGTTTGTGGTAGTTATATAGCAATTTGTCAATTTGAGGATGAAGAGAGAAGCAGTCTAGTCTGTCCATCGGATCATAGCCAATGAGGCCTCTATATGGGAATGGCCTACTCCTGAGAATTCTAGGAACTCGGCTTCCCAGACATTCTCAGATCACTTCCTGAAACGACACTCTACTCACAAGACACATGGCACTATTGACCTGGGAGCCAAAGAAGCCACATGGACCTACCCTGACACAGCCCTGGGTGCTGAAGAAGCCACATCAAGACTCTTGCCAGCACTAAGATGTTTGCACTGCCACTAGATCCAAAGACTTTCTACCCACTGACCTATGATCTTCCTGCATTTGGCATTATTGCATGTGTTTTGTGAGTTTGAAGAGAATTTTATAGATTAGTGTCAGACATATCGGCTAAATCAGACTTATGGGCTTGGACTGGGCTGGGTTGGGACTGGCTTTCTTAATGTACAATTACCTTTGATATAAAGCTCTCTCTTATGCTCCTCTGAGTCTCCATGAATTTGTTTCTCTAGGTGACCCAGACTAACATAATGATTCAACTCTTGAATTGTATGCTATGTGAGTGAAGTGCCAATAAACCTGTTAAATAAGAAAAGAGTTGCAGCTTCAGAAATCCTCAGGGCAGTTCTACCCTGTCCTGTAGGGTCTCTATGAGTCAGACTCCATTTGATGGCAGTGAGCTTGGAATTTTTTAAACCAACATGACAGCAATTTCCCAAATTTATGAACTCATAACTATTTGAGATATGTTGCAAAGTAATTAAAAGACCCCAATCATAGGCAGCCAGCAGATCTTTCTAAAAAACACATCAAAGACAATGCTGGAAAGATTTATAAAAGACTGTTTTCCTAAAATAAAATAGGCAGGTGTCTCTTCTTGAAAAATATTCATATCTAGAAAGCACTCACTTTTTATTATTACAAATTAGGTTGAAAAACTACAGAAGACGTTGAATTGTATTGTACACAAAATGTGTCAGAAAAATAGATATAATGATGATAAACAAAAGCAGCAAAGGGGGAGAAAAAAGAGCAGGGAGCATCTTTTAAGAATATTTATATATTTAGAATTTCATGCAACCTAAAACTAAGAAGAGAATTTATATATATATATATATATATATATATATATATATGAAATCATCATCCTGTTTTCTACACCTAATTCTACAGGCCTTAAATGTCTAATTAAAACCTAACTGCGCTGCTTAGTTAATTCAGTTGACAGTTAACCCTGGGGAATATTTTGGCAGTTAATTATATACATTGACAATTTTTATATGGCAGGTATAAATTTATTGTGCTCAAGCTATAAAACTCCACTAGGGCAACTGAATTTTTATTTCTGCAAAGAAACAAATTAATCTTAATCCATAGTGAGAAATGTAATTGAGCTAGCTCGATTAGTGATTATTCCCAATGTGTTTTAGAGACCTGGTCATTCTTATAAATTGTTTTTCTGCTGCAATGCCATTTGCGGGGGGGGGGGTGAAAAGTGAATTTTGAAAGTGCACACGCTGGTTACTAAAGAAAAACTTCACACACACAAACATACAGTTTCTGATTACTTTTCTACTCACCTTGTCATTCTCTAGTCCATTTTAAACTTAAAAAATGAAGATATAAACCAATACAGACCCATACTCAAAGAAGTCAAAAATTGATTTGGAATACTAATGTGGCTGATGGAGCCAATCAAATAGTGAAATGAGTCAAAGTCAGATTTGGTCCCAGCATGTAAGGCTCTCGGGCTGGGGCAGCATGAGCTCTTGGTTTTAAGGAGAAAATGGAGCTGTAGAGGCTTATGGTTATCATGCCTTGGGAATAATGGTGGAGGTAGATACCCAGTGATGAGGGTCTTACACAGAGGGAGTAAGTGAGGGCTTCACCAGGAAAGTTGAATCTATTCTATGTTTTAAAAGACCAAGAGCCCTTCAAAAGGAAAAGCGAGAACAGGGGGCACACGCTAAAAGCAGAAAACACAACATATGCTTAGGAGTTTGGGTTTACCTGCAGATTCTTGTGGCTGGAATTTTTTTTTTTTTTAGTTTTGAGAGAAGAACATGGTCAAAACTGTATTCAGAAAGGCCCACTGAATGTGAATTTGGAGAAGAATTCTAGTACAGATAGACTACTTTGGATGGATCATAGATGTTAAGATTTGAAAGGAGTCTGGGCACAGATGGAATTTTGAAGGTCACTTTAACACTAAGGAGTATGTTTGATTTGTGTTTTTAGGGGTCATGAACAATTATTTTGAAAGACACAACCAAAGAGAAGTTATAAATGATGGCTTTCTAATGAATCAGAAAAGACTATTCCTCATCACCATCTCATTGGTCTCCAAGCCAATTAGACAAATATTCCTTGAGCAAGACATGTGCTCATCACTAGAACGATTTCATTTCTGTGTCTACAAGCCCTGGCCATTTGAAATGAGAACCAGACAATACCTGATTCAGCAAGCATCTTGCAATATGCAAAGCAGTCATTTATGTGAACTTTGTGGCATAAGAAAGAAAAAGAAGAAGAAGGAAGAAACATTACCCAGTGAGTTCCATCCATCCGCCCCTAACCAGTGAATTCAGTGAAAATAAATAAATACAGCCAAGTTCACTGGTAACCTTTAGTGCTTTCCATTAATCAGAGTAATGTGAGGTCTTCCCTGTGGCCTTTGTTGATGCTGTAGAAAGAAAAATGGTGACATGAGGTCAGTTTAACTCTAGCCCTGTGACACTTTGTCAATACAGTATTGTAATTCAGTTATGGTGGAAGCTAAGGGCATTATTTAGCTGTTAGGAGTTAGTAAACAGATTATTTATTATGCAGTCTGTCATCAATCAGAACCCCAAGCCAACAAAGACACTAGTCGCCTGAATAATTTTCCACATTGTCTAAAGACCTAAGAAAGCGTTATCTCATTCTCTCTGCTTGTTCTGTGTGTGTGTGTGTGTTGGTGTGTATGTGTGTGTGTTAAAAAATGTTGTAATATTTGAGGTTGATGAATGTAGGAATTTATTAACAGGAAATGAAAACTGATAGATATTTAACATTTAATGTGAAATCCTCTGCTCTAACATAAAGAACTCAAAATCATACTAACTATTTTAATTGTCCATGATAATTAAACTGTCACTGCTGTAATGAGAAAGATAGGTGAATAGTAAGTTATTGACACAAGCTCTTCAAATAATGTGCGTTAATTTAAAAATTAAATTTAACGTAAATGGAATGGATCGCCTCTCTCTCATGGCAGCATGAAAATCTATGTTTATCAGTATTACTAAGTCATGAGTCAGCATAATAAATATGAAATTCATAATAAATATGAATACTAAAAATCCCAGATATTAAAACCTGTTTTTTGGTAAAAGGAAAGCCAATCCCAAACCACTGCCATTGAGTCAAATTCCACACAGAATGACCTTATGTATAGGATTTATGAGACTGAAATCTATATGGAAGTTGATGCCTCTCTTTTCCCATGAGGAGGAAGTGATGGTTTATGAACCTCCAACCTTGTTGTTAGCAGTCGAATGCCCACTCAAAAGGGCCCCCAAGAATAAAGAGAAAGAATAGCTTAGTATGTAGTGAGAGAATTGTAGGTTAGTTATTTGGAGTGTTTGTGTGTGTGTGTGTGTGTGTGTGTGTTTTCATCACACATCATGTTATCTCCATAAATTCTGGGTGGATTCAAATTGAAAACTTTTAAAATCACACAGACAAAGATTTTTAAAATAATATATTTAGATATTTACCCAGTCTCATGAGAAGAACATTTCTATTCTCAGAATTTTGAATTTAGCCTCTGTCTCCTTTGCTAACCTCATCTCCCAGGACATTGAGCATTTTTCAGTCCAGAAAAAAAGTATTTTTCAAGTTCCCTACAAACACCAAAATGGAGGCCTAACGGGGAAATGGTAACTGGAGCCCCAGGGTAGTTCTGCTCTGTGACCCAGGCCGCCGTCCAGCCCTCCTGGATAGCTAGCGTCCTGCATCAGCACCCTGTGAGAGCTTTTCTTAGCACACATTTGGCTCCTCTTTGACTAGCTAAAAAGAACAAAGCAAAATCAATTGCCATAATTTTAGAAGGGAAAGTATTTCTAACAATCCTATTAGACATTTAGGAATAAAATTAACAGGATGATAACAGTATCTATAGGCAGATAATTAAAACATCCACTCATTCACTCACCTTTATTGAGTTGAGTGGATTCATAATCGCCCTTTGGACAGAATGTGACTGTCTCTGTGGATTTCCAAAGCCATAATCCTTTATAGGAGCAGTGTCCCCTCGTTACTCCATGGAGTGGCTGGTGGGTTTGAACCCCCAATCTTTCCATTAGAAGCCCAATGTGTAGATGCGAACCATGCCCCAGGATTTCTATACTATGAATTGCATAGTGTTCATTGTCAGACTTTGGAATAATTTTTTTGATAAAGCAAGGCTTATATTGCTATGAAATTGAGCAGTTTGTCCACAAAGAGAGAATATCTCGGTATTTATTTAGATCTAATGTTTTAAATAGAATTCTGTAACCCTTTTGTTATATTTAAATCTTATCAGAATGAATAACTGTTTCTGCTTTCTTCTACATGTTAAAAATCTCCTTTTTCCCCTTTGACCCATCTTACCCCAAACTGTCCTGTCTTTTAAATGAACCGACTCTATGCTTTTTTAGTCTATCTACCATATGTTCTTCACTTCCTTGATTATTGTTCTCATCTTCATTATCTCCATTCCTCTCCATATTTGGGTTTATTCTACTCTAGCTTTTTAAAATCTTATTAATTGGACACCATTAATGCTAATTCATCAATACTAACATATACTTTTCTAATGAAAGCACTTACATTTACTTTCAAGTATCACTTTCACTACATCTCAGTGAAGGTTTGACATATGAAATTTCCATTATTCATATAACAGACATTTAAAAGTATGAATATTACAATTTTATTTTTGACCCAGGAAGTGCCACCATACTTATTCATGCCTCATTGAAAGTTGAGACAAATCTGCCTCTAACATATGTGGGGTTCAGGTATCTTATGTGGAACTATTTTACAAATCAAGCTTACATACAGTTATGTAAAGTATGTTCCATCACCCTACCTTGAAAAATTATCTTCATGCAGCAAAATTTAAAATTATGTACAAAACTGATTTTTATCTGACTGAAAGTTGGCAGGTGTAACTAAGTTCAATTGCTGTTCATGTTATTGCATATGCCTGAGTGTTCACATGGTATGCTGGTGGAGTTTGACTAAAAAAAATAAGACTTATCATTAACAAGTTATTGTATATTTATTTTATAAACTTTATTTTCCTTGACTTCATTTCAGAAAAAAAAACTTGCTAATGTCTTTACTATCAAGATTCTCATGTAATTTGTGTCCTATTAATATTAATGGATAAAAGATAAAAAAATAAATTGCAATTGCAGTTGAAGTATACATGTAAATATTTGCTCATCAAAGTTACGCACTTAATTTTAAAAATATTTTAGTAAGCTACAACTTGCTACTGTACTTCAGAGAACTTAATGAAATAATATATATGTATATATATATATATATACCTTTATCTCTCTCGTTTCCAATGTAAAAAATCAGTAGATATCACATTTCACGGGTGGTATATTAAACAATGTGAGACCAACTCACGCTATCTCTGCCTCTAAAGAGGCTTCTATTTATATTTCTTCCAACACAAATGTTTTGTTCTTTTGGCACTCCATGGTACTTTCAATGTTCTTCACCATCACCACCATAGTTAAACTGCTTTTGTTTTTCCTTCTTCTGTCTTCTTAATTCAATGTCCAACTTTCTCGTGCAGATAAGGTGATAGAAAACACCTTGACTTGGATTAGGCATAGCCTAACCTAGCACTTTAAAGAAGTCTTGTAACTTTTGCAGGTTGTCTTTTGCTCTCTCGACTGCAGTTTCCATGAGCATTGATTGGGGAGGCACGTAAATACCAGCCAGTTATAATTCCACAAGTGGAAATGTTCCCAAATCAATGTGTTTAAATTGTGTGTTTCAATCTCTCCTCCACCCCCCCCCCCAAAAATGGCAGACTTTTTAAGGTCAGAAATCATGTGTTTTTTGTGTTCAAGTGCAAGACAATGCCTGGCAAAGCAAGTACTCAATAAACACTTATTAAACCAACCAAGGAAGTCACAAAAGTAAGAACATATTTGGTTTCATAAAAGTGAAAAGTTTGAAAGACTCTGCAATTTCTAAACAAAAAGACAAATAACTGGACAAAGTAAAAAACTGGACAAAGTGCGTGAACAGACACTTCACCAAAGAGGACATTCACAAGGTCAACAGACACATAAAAGACGCTTAACATCATTAACCATCAGAGACATGCAAATCCAAACCAAAATGAGATATCATTTTTCTCCCACTAGGATCACTAAGTTTTTCTTTAATGAAAAATAAAAACTGCTGGAGTCAATGTAGAGAAATTGAAACTCTCTTTTATGGCTGGTAGGAATACAAAATAATACAGACTTGTGGGAAACCATGTGGTGCTTCATCAAAAAATTGGAGGTAGAGCTGCTATCTGATCCAGCAGTATAAATGGTGACTGTAAATGTGGACCTTAGCAGAAAAATATATAGGAGTCAAATTTACTATATCTGTGGAAAAAGACATTGAAGACATTCAATATCACTTGCCAAAACAAAGCCAATTGCCCTGTTTTATGAAAATTCAGATTGAAGCTGAGGAAAATTAAAGCATATATTTATATGTGCAGCAACTAAATCTTTGGTCTTGCAAAATTCTGTCATGTGTTCTCTGGAGCAATTTATCTTACCACAACTGATCTTTCTTGGTTTTCAACATTAGTATTCCAATTACCATAATTACTAATAAATCGTGATTGAATGTTTGGTCACCCACCCCAGTGAGGAGGACTTGAGACCCTTGCTGATGAAGATGAAGGATTACAGTCTTCAGTATGGAGTATGACTCCATGTAAAGGAACCACAGTCCTCACAAATGGACAAAGAGGTAACATGATATATGGAGAAAAGATAGAAGCTATCAAGGATTTCATCATGCATGGATTCACAACCAATGCTCATGGGCGCAGCAGTCAGGACACATTGTACTGGGTAAATCCTCTGCACAGGGCCTCTCTGGGGTGTTGAAAGCAAGGACGCTGCTTTGAGGATTACTGTGTCCATGACCAAAGCCATGGTATTTTCAATTGCCTCATATGCCCATGAAACTGGACGTTGAAGAAGGGAAGCTGAAGAAGAATCCACGTGTTCACATTGTGGTGCTAGCAAAGAATGTTGAAAGTATGATGGACTGCCCCCAAAACAATTCTGTCTTGAAGGAAGTACAGCCAGAAAGCTCTGTAGAGAAAAGGACGGTGAGACTTTGCCTCACATATTTTGGACATGTTGTCAAGAGAAGCCAATCCCTGGAGAAGGATGTTTTGCTTGATAAAGTAGAAGAGCAGAGAAAAACAGAAAGTCCCTCAATGCAGTGGGTGGACACAGTGACTGCGATAATGGGCTCAGACATAGAACAATTGTGCGACTGACGCAGGACAGGCCAGTATTTTTTTCTGTTGTGCACAGGGCCAATATGCATTGGAACAGATTCAGTGGCATCTAGTCCAGCAACAGCATTGTGCTTGGCATGTTTTAAAACTGGTTGTGGCAGCGATTGAACAGCATTTCTTGATATGACTGAACTACTGAATGGTATGATGTCTGTATCACATCCAAATAAAGTAGTTGGGGGGGAAATTTAGAATGGGAACATAAAAATTGCTAGAGAATTTTAGCACGCATGCTGCCGACTGGTTGTGGGGGACTCCGCAACTACCAGTTTCTACAATCCCTATCTGTGTCTGAATGGAACACAGAGATTCTCAGATGACCCACAGGCCGCAATGCAGAAGGTATGAATTTTAATCATTTCATCTACACATAAATCAAAAGCTCCACCCACAAGCTTTTAATGGCAGCATTATACTCCAAAGTTATTGTAGAGGGTTAGCGCTGAGTGGTACTGAGCCACTTGGAAATGACAGGATCAAGGCAAATGACCACGAGACACAAAAGCAGAAAAATCAATAGATCTGTTTTTCCAACCAACTGTCCTGAAGTTCTCTGCCCAGGTAGCCCTTCTTTAGTGAAATGAATACAAATGATTTTCTAGGAACCATGGGGGCCAGAACCTGGGCCCTGGTAGCAGACCCCTAGCTACTCTTCGAGAAGCAGTAATGTGCACCCAGCTCCCTGCTACCAGGACACCTTGCTGCCATCACCTAGCCACTTGTCATTTCTCTGCAGAAGGCACTCAGCTGGATCACCCTTTAATAGACTGTTGTGATTTCAACTCAATGAAAGAGCTAAATACCAGAGGAGTAGTGCACTTACAGCAGAAAAGAAATGAGATGAAATTGCTATCATTACCTCCCAAACCTCAACAACTATGAGAGAGCCCTCTTTCTGGGCAGTCTAGATCCCCAATTTCAGATGGTGTAATGGCAGCCAGCTCTGCAGAACAGGAGCGGCACTACTTGTCTGCTGTTGAATGTCTTTTCCCCTCTCTCTGCACGAGTGAAGATTACCCTCTGGCATCAGTCCCAGCCCAAAGTGTGGGCCCCTGGTCACAGAGTCACTTTTAGCCTAGAGAAAGAGTTTATGGAATCCACCTAACATCTCACTGAAAAGCAGTAATGACTATGGACTCCCACTGTAGACATGTGCATTTGCACAATCGCATGCTACTTTGCATATATCAGGAGTAGATCATATGATAGGTATCAGCCAATTCTATTTAAGCCACAGTCAAGCCTCTCTGAACTCCGGGGCCCACTCTCTATTACCAACTCTGCACCAGGTCTCTCTAGAGGAATGTGAAACTCTATTCTTCTGGACCAGGAAGCAGTCTCACAACCTTTCTCAGCACAGGGCTCTAGGAGGCCCTTGAACTTAGCTTCAGGAGGCCCAGTAGCTAGCATATCCTTGCCATCATGTCTATATATTCCACAGTCATGCATCTCTATTTGAGAGAGACCCTTCCCCATTCTCAATTTCCTCTCATTGGATTTACAAATGGTTCTCTATGGAAAAAGAGTTTGATTCTAAGAAGAAGAAGAAAACTTCTGGTGAGAACTAAGAGTGCAATTACAAAAGGCTTTAAAAATAGGTATTCTAGCGGCATTTTTCAACCCAAATTCATAAAATCATTTCCTAAGCCAGAAGTATCATTATCCTCATTTCACAGGTGGAAGACTGGGAATCACAGAGAGGTTAATGGCTGTGTCTAAAGTACACAGCACGTCCTCATCAGAAGGCACTGGAAACACAGGGCTAGTCAAGGGCTCACACTGTTCTGTGAGAACCCAAACTTTCCTGAGCAAGTTTGGCTTGGTCTTAATTGGCATTCAATTTTAAAAAATGTCTTTCATTAAAAAATATAATTTGAAGAACTGGGTAATTGACTCACATTTGATTAAGGCAGATTCTATTGGATTAACATGATTAATAGATAAAATTATAATCAAACAGAACGCAGTACAAAAGGTGACTAAGTCATGGATTACATTAAGATTCTACATTTTTCCAAGATGGATGTGCTAGGGTGTTTTTATATTAGTCATCTTCATTTCGCACAGGAGCTCACACTGTTCCATTCTCACTAGCAGCATAATTAGAATGAAGTTTGTATTCAGGATTAAAAGAGAAGCACTTGAAAGGTGTTTTGATTTCATAGTAAGGAAAACTCCAGCTATCCTCTTTCTGATTCTTCCCAAATCATTTGGCACTAGCTGGGTTGTAATTTCTCAAATGAACAATGGACAAACCCCTGAGTAATCCCCTGCCCAGCCCTAAATCTAGGTAATGACATAGAAAACTGCTCTCAAGAGCTATAATGTTCACTAGCCTGGACTGCGGCAGCAGAAACCCGGAAAGCCCACTGCCATTAAGTCAATTCTGACTCATAGTGGCCCTGTACAAGGTTTTGGAGACTGTAAATTTTTACAGGAGTAGACAGCACTATCTATCTCCCACAGAGTGGCTTGTGGTTTTGAACCTCCGATATTGTGGTTTGATAGTCCAACACCTAATTCACAGCACCACCAGCACTCCTTTGGGATAACATAATCCACAGGGTCTTTTTATAAATATTTTCATTTTTCTCCAATAGAAACTTAGTTTATTGACATAAAACTACTTCAGCATAAGTCACTTCCAAACAGCCTAGCCAGGAATATAAATGAAAAAAATTTTTTTGAAGGTTTGGGGTTTTTTGTTTTGTTTTAATTTATTGCTCAATCTTAAAGATGTGTTGCCCAGAAATGGGAACACCTGTGGTATAAAAGAGTGGGGCTTAAGTTGATGGTATACATAGATGTGAAGGCAATCCTCATCTGATCAAGCCTTTCTGTTTCAGGGGGCTGAAAGGGTGGTAGCAGCCATCTGCTCAGTACTTCAGTGTTACATAAACCTGGGTGAGGGAGGGATGAGAGGTGGCCCGTGGATACCCAAGTCCTTATGCTCCCAAAGCCAATTCAACTCACAGCACATACAACCTAACAGTTTCCTAGTAAACACCATTCCAGAGCTTTAACCACTGCCCCCACCCCAAATAGATTGACACTTCTAAACTCTTTCGGTGGTGCTACCACTGTAGTCCTTGTTCATACCACATGGTGACTTTTCCTGGGGAAAAGATCCAGAAACCTGGAGTTGAAACGTGATATTGCAATACTAAGTTCAAGTCCATCTGGCTGGCAAAAATATTCAAGGATTAATATAATGTCACATTGGCAAAGGCTTGGGAAATAGGTCTTCTCAAAGAAGAAGGCCTATTCTTCCCATAGGCTAGAAGGCAATTTGGTGGTATTTATCAAAATTTTAATAAAATATTTATTTCCCTTGGCCAACCCCTTTCTTACATCCCTTGAATTCAATGACACAGATTCAAGGTTGTCCATTGTAGCAACATTTGTTTAATAGAATACTGGAAACAATGCAATTTCTCATTGGCAGGAAAGTGATTTGATAGATCACACTATACCCATAGCATGGAGTCATTTTTAAAAGACTGGTCTAAATAGAATGTCAAGGGAATACTTTCATGACGTATTTTTAAGTGGGGAAAATAAAGCAAATGGTAGAAATATAAGTATAAGCTTATATAAAATGATTTTTTCTGTAGCCACCTGGTGGCACGGTGGCTAAGCACTCATCTGCTAACTGAAAGGTCAGCAGTTCGAACCCAACGTCTTTGCAAAAGGAGGAAACAGCAGGCTGCTTTCATAAAAAGTACAGCTGTGGAAGCCCTGTGGGCCAGTTCTACTCTACTCTGTCCTGAAGGGCTATGATGAATCAGAATCAATACTAGGGTGCCTACAGCAAGTATTTACACATTATTAAGTCATATATATATATATATATATATATATATATATATATATATGTTTAAGCAACCTTACTTATGAGTTTGTTATTTTATTTTATTTTTATTTATTTTGGGGGGGCATCACTGCCTCTGGTAGTCGTGGGTGCTACCCAGTGCTGCTCCTGAGAGCTGCCACTGGATTTGAACCACCAAGCCCGAGGACCGCAGTCCCGCACTCAACCACTTTTGCCACTGGGGCTCAGTCCATGAGTTTGCTATTTTAAATGATATAGGTATAATCTATGCTTGTAAGTGGATAGACAGAGATGGGGGGGGGGGCGGTTTACATGCCTGACACTAACAGCAGTGAGCTCTGGAACAGACAGTGAAGGAGCAAATTCACTCTCTGCTCAGTGGACTTCAATAATGTGTCTTAATAAATACACCATAAAGTGCTTTGGCCATGAAAATGAAAGAAGGTTGTGAGTTCCATCTTCACTGGACAGTGTTATGGAGTGGCAACCCCGCCTGAGCCGCATCCAAAGCAGCAGAGGAAGCCACTTACTTTCTCTGAGTCTCAGTTTTCCCATCAAAGAAGTGGAGACAGCAATGCCGGCCTCACATTACTGTGAGAGATCTCATAACATCATGCTTATAGAGGGTAGCCTGCCTGCTTCATTTCTTTCCATCTCAAAGGACCACTGTTAGATTCTTCATTCAAATTAGTGCATATTCTGCTTCCTAGTCCTGATTTAGTTTTGTCACATTAATGGGATTATCTACCTGTCAAGGAACATGATGTCTACAGGGGCCTAAAAATCCTTTTGATGGCTTTTGAATGTACTGGATATGCTTGCTTGATGGTGGTGCTGATTGTCTTTGAGAACTGGACACCGGGATTGATGTCAGAGCCAATTGAGTCTACTCAGAACCATTGGACAACATGTGTAATTGTCTCCTGAGGGCCATTCTTTGAGAGACAGATGTGTTAACTTACATACAAAATGTCTTGCCAGCCAGACTTATAAACAGAACCTGGTGATGCTGAATGGTAAGCAGTGGGATGATATAGGGATAATGTTCTTCATAATTTTACTCTAAGGACAAGAATTACAGATTCTATGTTAGTTAGATTCTTTGTGATCGTTTTTTGCAAGCTGCCTTAGACCCTCTGTGGAGCTGTAGTGGTTACAGGCATACACATACAGCCATTACGTTAATTCTGATTTACAGCAACCCTATAGGACAAAGAAGAACTGTCTCTGTGCTTTTTTGAGACTATAGCACTCTTTCTATGTATAGGAATAGAAAGCCTCATCTTTAACCCCAAGGTGGCTGGTGGTTTTGAATGTGTGGCATTGTAGTTTTGGCCCAACTCTTATCCCAGTACATTGTCAAGGCTCCCTTACATACACATACAAACCAACTAAAATTTCAGGTTCACTCAATTCTTACCACGTGACAGGAGCTCCAGGGGCATAGTGGTTATGATTTGGACTGCTCATAGCAATTCAAAACCAGCAGCTAGTCCCAGGGGGACTATGAGGCTGTCTACTCCGGTAAAGAGTTAGTCTTATAAATCCACAAGGGCAGTCCTACCCTGTCCTATGTAGTCCCTATGAGTCAGCTTTGACTTGACGGGGGTGAGTGTTTTGTTTTGTTTTTTTAGTGACATGCCACTCAATGAGCTGAATGGCTTTCACATAAATGTTTCTTTTTATCCTCAGAACATTCTATTGATCACAAATTCTACTCATTGTGACTTTTCAAGGACTCCTAGTTAGCACAGTGGTTAGGGTGCTCGGTAGCTGAGCAAAAGGTCTAGGGTTCAAACCCAATAGCTGCTCTGAGGGACAAAACATGGCAGTCTGCTTCCATGAAGACTTATAGCCTTGAAACCTTGATAGTATCATCCTCCTCTGGCCTTGCTGTGATAATTGACTTGGAAATGCTGGGCTTGATTTGGTGAATTTGAGTGACTCATTGGGTATTGGTATAAGAGAGAAAGGCCATATAGCCCTTTTATTTGTCATGTCTCTGCTGTAGGTGTCTTGGCTGCAGGCAAGGCAAAAGGAGCTAGGAGGAAACAAGGAATACTACTTGGCTTTGAGAACATCTAAAGGGTGGGAACATTTTTGTTAGTTCCATTCTTCCATTTCTGATTCATGACAATTGACTATCATACAAGTTTAAGAGAAAGAAACGTTACCTGTGCCATCTTTATGGGAGTTAGTATGTTTGAATCCATAGTGGCTTTTATATCAGTCCATGTGAGTGAGTTTCTTTCACTTTCAATCAAGAACATTGATGATATTGTGCACTGCCAAAAGAATCAAAAGAAAAAAAATTAGTCTTAGAAAAGAAATACCTAAGCTGAGCCCTGGTGGTATAGTGGTTGTGTGTGGGACTGCAGTCCATAAGGTTGATGGTTCAAATCCAACAGCAGCTCTCCAGGAGCAAGGCTGGGCTTCCTACTCTCACCAGGGCAGTGATGACACACACACACACACAAAAAAAGAAAATAAAAGAAGTACCTGTATAACTGGAATATTACTTGGAGGTAAGGGTGGTGAGACAGACTTGCTAACTTGTTAAAAAAAAAAGTGCAGAAGATTTTTACAAATGCTAAGGGTACTCAAGTTGGAGAGTCAAGGCTTGACTGTCTTGATTGCCAGAAACACTAACGGACTTTGCTATCACTTTCTTCCTGGAGGCGTTTTGAGTGTGTCCTCTAAGTGGAAGGTGACCCTGCAAGCACAAACAGGGCATCCAGTGAACAAGACTTCCACTTCCCTTTGACTTGAAGCTCAAGTTCTTGTATTTCAATGTTTCTGTACAATCCAAAGACTCTCGGGTTGTTCTTTTAATGACATGGGCTTTCCCCAAATCCTCCAATAATCCTTGAAGAATTAAACAGGTTGAAGTGTCAGGATGTGCCCTTCATTTGCAAGATTAGGTCTCTGGAATAGAAATCTCATCTTCACATTTGTGGGCTGGGTGACACCTTCAAATCTAAACTACCTCCCAGCTGTTTGGACCTGTGCACATGGGGGAAGCTCAGAGCTCTTCATCAAAGGTCCTGAGACTCTGTGCTGGTGGCAGACAAGGAAAGACAGCAGCATCCAGATACACACAAGCCACGTACTAAAAAGACAGTGTTCAACAAAGCACTGGTCCAAAGGAGTTGGGTGAAAAGATGACATGAGAGATTCAGGAACCAGTCCTGAGGGATATGAGAGTAGTTCTGATTCTCTCTGGAAGGGTTCTCCATGAAGCTAAAATAGAGCTAAAACTGAGTGGATTCTGACTCAGAGTGACCCTGTGCCCAGAGGAGATCTGTACCCTTTGGGTTTCCAAGGCTGTAAAACTCTATGGACATAGAAAGCGTAACCTTCTCAATCAGAGCAGTTAATGCATTTGAGTTGCTGAGTTTGCTGCTAGCAGCCCAAAGCATAACCCACTATGCCATCAGGGCTCCGTGCCAGAACTAGGGATCAATGACATTTGTTTATCATTTAAGCACTATGCAAGTTTACCTGGTGTAGGTATGTGCTCGTGCCCACACCCACAAGCCCACATACACTGTTCTATAAAGAAATAGTAGTCAAACAGTGAAGTAATCTGTATTGTCCCAGCATAATTAATTCCCTGTGCTTACTCTGTAAACCCTCTAAACAAAAATAGCAAAGTTAGTTATTATTCTGAAGTACAAATGAAATTCTTTGGAGCTCAACAAGTTGCATGAGGACTTACATCACATCCAGTTTAGTGCCTGGTACTGCAAGTATGTGCACCAGACACGCTTGAGATCATCTTTAATCTTGAAGCATTGACTTCTTCTGGGAATGATAACATGACAACATGCCAAACACATCTCAAGACAGGAATAAATCTTCCTAAATTACTAATTACATGGCCAGAACATTACATTCCTAAAGTTCCTTCAAGGGATCAATTCCAAAGCCACCACCTTTCCTATCAGTGGTGCTCTCCTCCAGAACACGCAGAGTTCCTAGAAATCAGAAATGGCTCGAGGATAACAAGGCTCTATGATGCTATTTTTGCTTCTTGTGACATTCAACAGGTTTCAGGGTAGGTGCTCCTTTAAGACAGACGAGGAAGAAAACCTTGATGATCTACTTCCAGAATTCAAGCAGTGAGAATCTTAAGATCACAATGGTCCAATTGCAGCCAATCGTAGGGAGGAGGCAAGACTAGGTAGCATCTTGTTCCATTGTTCATCTGGCTTTGCCTAAGTGAAAGCAATTTGGTCGTAGCTAACACTGAAATGCCCTCACAGTCCTAGTAGATCTGGTAAATAAATGTGTCTCCTGGTCAATCAACTTTGTTGATGTCCAATCACCTTTTAAAGCAGACATCAAAACAGAACAGATGATTCCAGGATTTCTAGGTGGACATACACTAGTGCTGATTGGTCCACCAGAAGCATGAGGACTTGTTCCCGCAACTCACATTTGACAGTTACCTTCTCTTGTCTCATTACCCTCTTATGGTGCAAAACACAGAGGTGGTGACGAATTGTTAGATTACCACCACATCGGCACCAACTCACAGTGACTTCCAGCTCCGTGAACACAGCTCAGTGTCGCTTGGCCTTGTGCCATCTCACCACTGTTAGTGTGCTCAGTCCACTGTCTCCACCAGCAAGTGTTTTCAATGCCTTCTCACCTAGGAGAATCATCTTCCGACAGAGTAGAAACATTGGAAAATACTACATTGTACTCCATAGGGTTTTTTTCACTGACTGATTTTCAGAAGTAGGTCTTCCAGCTTCTCTTCCTAGTCTGACTTAGTTTGGAAGCACCATGGATCTGCGCACCATGAGTGACCGCGCCAGTTTTTAAAATAGTGGTGGCACAATTCCCACCACTGTAGCAACACACAAGCCTCCACGGCACAACAAATTGATGCGCAGATTGTGGGGTGAACTGCAGTCAGCCATTTATTTTGGGCATGTTTTCTTCATTTTAAAAGTACTCATTTTTACAAACTATATTTAAAATCTGTCCTTCATTGCCACACAATCTTCATAACCATGATAGCGGGTTATACAGTTTGGTTAGCAGTTCTAACTGAACAGTCCCTCCAAGGGGGGAAGATGAGGTTGTCCGCTTCTGTAAAGATTTGCAGACTCAAATTAGCAGAGTACTTGTACTCTGTCCTACAGGGTCTTTATGACTTGGAATTCACCCAAGGACAGTGGGTTTGGTTTGGGGGCTATTTGGAAGCTAATATCTAATCATTACTTAAAAGTTTGGAAGTTTTCAGGAAAGCAAATGAAATTCACCACCTCCAAATAGATTCCAACTCAAAGCATATCCAAGCTCACTGTTGACTTATAGTGACTACAGCGGGTTTCTGAGACTGTGACTGCTTACAGAAGAAGAAAGCCTGACTTTCTCCCATGGAGCTGTTGGTGGTTTTGAACTGCCGGCCATGTGGATTGTAGCCCAATGTGTAACTACTACACCACCAGGACTCTGAAAACCCCACTATGTTAGGTTTTAAAGAGGACAAAGGCATCTTCCAGAGTTGGGATACCATCCCTAGGAGACAAGGATTCCTAGCAATTATACCAATTATAAAACAGGAAAAACAAAAGAAATTCATCACAACATCATGACTGACAGCAGATCAAGTCATCATTGCCCCACACAGGACTACTCTAATAGGAAAGGAACCATGATTGAGGTTCATGCATCGCTGCATATAAAGCTCACAGGTTTGGTTCACGGAGCCTCTGACCATCTCTAACGTGACTCATGACCATGAGGGCCTGGTACCCCAGGTTCCATTAAGACCAGGCCCAAGTAAGCCTCAGAGGATGAGAATGCCCCTCCGTGGGCTGCCTACAGGAGTCATAGCAATCCACTTTCAAACACACTCTGCCCGAGAGCAAAGCTTCTTACATTAATCGAAAGAACTCAATGGAGGCTCAAATTTGTCAAGGCTCAAATCTCAGTGGGCTCCCACAGTACACTGCAGCCTTCTGCAAACCAAATGCTTAGAATGTACCCTATGGTACAGAATTCACCTAACATAACCAGAGAGAGGAAATCCATCTTATGGAAGCTTAGAATCTCTACTACAACACAGTATTCACCTTATAGTACCCGAGGTAAAAGGCTACCTTGGCAGCACATACCCAGATAGCATTTCCACTCAGCTCAACGTAATTGAGTTAATTCTGCCCCATGGCAACTGTGTAGGCAAGGGAGAACTGCCCCTGTGTATTTCTGAGATTGTAACTCTTTCTGCAGGTAGGAAGTCTCCTCTTTCTCCCACTCTGAATTGTGTAGGAAAGGGAAAAAAAGGTTTTATTTCACTTGCAATTTTTGAAAGTTGATATTGTTTCTAACTAATAATTTTTTTATTGATACAGTATTTATTTGCCTTCCCTCTGGCAAACCCTGAGCCAATAACTTCTCCCAGGATGTCCAGGGAGGTGCAGGGAGAGGAACATACAGGGCAGACAAGTCGTGGGGGGCAGAGAATTAGGGGAGGTGGAGGCGGCTCCTTCACATGGCGAAGAGGAGGAGGAAGGCCGCCATCAGGCAGAAAAGCCCCATGGCCTCCGAGAGGGTAAAGTCCAGAATGGCTTAGGAGAAGAGCTGCTGCTTCAGAGAAGGGTTCTTGGCATAGCCAATGATGAGGCTCCCAAACGCAATGCCAGCTCCAGAGCCCACCACGCCAACCGTGGCAGTCCCAGCCCCAATGAACTTGGCGGCTGTGTCCATGTCCCTAGAGACAATGCTAGTTTGGAAGCTGCGACTAGGGATAAGTGAGGTAAGGGAAGGTGAGGCTGTCAAGCTGCTGGAGCGCTCTTCTGTCAGTGCCTCGGGCCCGCTTCTGCACCCACACAGACAGTGGTCGGCTCCGCAGCTGGGAGGTGCTCCTGACCAGGGCAGGGGTGGATACGAATTTGGTGCAGGCGTACATTTTGAGGGAGTGAGGGGGCAGTGGCAGGCGAGCTGCTCCTAGTGCAGAGAAGACAGAGGGGGGGGGGCTCTAACTAATAATTATTATAACAATCTGGGTGGCCCAACAATGTGAACATTTTAATGATACTTTATACAAATTGCTAGGTAACTTTCCAAAAGGATTGTACTTCATTCTATAGCTCTGCAGTTCATTTCTTACAATGGCTTTTCATTTTTTCCTGTTATGTTTTTGTCATGTAAGCTACGCATTATCTCCATTTGAAGATCTTATTTTTAGTTCTACCTGTCACACTTTATAATAGAAGTGCTGCTTTTCATGAACTCACTTATTATCTCAATATGGGGGTAATCACTCATTGTATCATTAGCTGATAATGACTAGATGAGTTGATTGAGCTGTAAATGACTATGGTTAGAGATTGCAGCCCTAACTGATTAGATAAATATGACACATATTTCATTTCGATCATATCAATTTCAATATCATTTGACTGAATGCCTTCCTTCAACCTAAAGTTCTCATTAAAGCATGGTAATTTCTCTGAAATATGACGGTAAGCCTGACTTCTATTAGCCAAAACCAATACTTACAGAATAGGAAGGTTATTTTATGGATTTACAACTGCCTACCTAGATAATTTTACTCTGGCAAACTGAGAGTAAAACAGGGAATCATATCTTTATTATACTTGGAACAGAAACCTTTAGGTGGTAGGACAGACAGTTCAACATTCCTGTACCTGAATATCATGGCTCATTTAAGAATTGGGGTGAAGAGAGTTGGGTTTCTTTTTTTCCCTCTAGTAGGTGCTAAACAAAGGCTTTCTATCCCTGTAAATCATATCTCGGAAAACCACAGGGGTAGTTCTATGCTGTCCTATAGAGTCCCCATGTATGACTCAGAATGGACTGAGCTAACTAAAGGGGCTGGTGCAGCCTGGTGAGTCCGCTATCTCTAGTATCTTGGCTCCTGTACCATCCACCGCACCCAGCCAAGCTGGAGAGAATGATATAAATTCATTAGGAATGTAAATGAATGCCTAATGCCTAATGCCTGTCTGTCGGAGCCGAGAGCTGTTTGGTCTGTGGATGGTCCAGGAAGGGCACTCGCCATCCTACCGCCCCAAAAGAGTTTGATCTTTGTTTCCCCTTCCTCTGAGATCTACACCAAACCTATCAGAAATCCTTCAGGAACTTATGCTAGTAAGCAATTCATACTAATGGCACTCTGAGTAATTTCCCAGTAACTCTATCAAACTGCACTATCGCTTTTAGGTTTGCTTCACCAAACAAAATAACTCTTTTCAAAATGTAGAACCCGTTTTCTATGGAAGAAGTCTCTGAGTGATACAATGAGCACTCACTGCTAGCTGAGAGGGTAGGGATTTGAGTCTATCTAGTGTTGTCACTGAAAAAAATCCTGGTTGTCCACTTCAGAGAACTCAGCCATGGAAGAGGCTACTATGCACCATTCTTCTCCATCATGAAGGAGGTCACTGGGAATCAGAATGGATTCAGCAGTAGCTGGTATGGGCTGAGCAGCGCCCCACAGTTGTAGGTATGTTGGATTCCTAGTCCCTGGTGTGTGTGAAGGTGATGTTAGTTGGAAATAAGGTCTTTGCAGAAGTTACCACTTAGGCTAACATGAGTTCACAGTGGAGCTGTGTGGGCCCTGATTCAATATGACTGTTGTCCTTTTCAAAGGAGGAAAAGAGACACCTACAGAAGGAAGTTAGCCAAGTGAAGAAGACAGTGTTATCATGCCAAAAGTCAAACAAATGTTTGGGCTATCAAAAGTTGCAAGAGCTAAGGAAGGATCTTTCAAGGAAGCACAATTCTTCCCACACACTGAATTCAGATTTCTGGTGTCCAGAACAAGGAGTCTCAGCAGTGCATGCTAACCAAGTGTTCGCTGCTGACTGGGCCCAAATCACTAACTACAGCTTCATGAGAAAAAGGCCTAGTGATCTGCTTCCATGAAGAGAACAGGCCAGGAATCCCAGGAGGACAGTTCTCCAGGCTTTGTCTTAGAGGGTCACCATAAATCAGAAGGACCCTTTCATAAGACGATGCTAGCATGTTGCCCTGATGTTGACAGGATTTCAAGAGAGTTTCCAGAGTAAAGCAGATAGAAAGGTCAGTCAATCTACTTCTTGAAATGCGCTGATGAGAACGCTTGGGAATGAAGTAGTCCAACCTCCTCCATCATGGGGAAGTGCCAGACCAGGCAGCATTTGATTCCATTCAATGTGCCCCTGACTCATGGCCAGCTCTCTAACAGCTAACAACAATGGCTTTAAACAGGTAGAGAAGTGCAATCCTTTCAATATTATATTCAAAAATCAGAAGAACCAGAATATCAGTGAATGTCAGTAACAACCAGCACAAAGCTCTTCCTACTTGCTCCTAGAAACCCACGATTTACCATAATTGCAGTATTTATTACACTGCATTGCAATTGCCTGATTATTAGTATCCTCCACTAGACTCCAATCTTCTTAAGAAGCACTCAACCTTACTTATAAATCCAATACGTTCCATGATGTATGTGCACACATGCACACTCTCACACAGCACACACAAAAATACAACATATTGAATAAGCTGCATGAAGACAATAATGTTCTTTTTGTAAAAATGCATGTCTGTATCTTTAAATTTACTATTTCAGAACAATTATAATGCAAGATGCTTTTATGTCTTATGTTCCTTAGGAAAGATAACCGTGTAGCCTTGAGCTACAATTCTGACTTTGCTTTTGAATGCAAATATTTTAGCAAGTATAACAAACACAGAGAAGCTTGAGCTATCAATTATTTCTAGTGATGTATGCAAAAATCTCTTATTTGTCCAAGAGATCTTAAATTAGAACAGAAACACTCTATTTTTGTGAGATTGTGCTCATGTCCTCAACTTGTCTTTCAAGTAAATCAAAAGTTGATGTTGCATTAGGCTTTGGAGAGATGAGTCATTTCCCCCCCAAGTTAGTAGATCTTGAAGGCTAAACATGGTGAATAAATACAAGGAAGGATTTATCTAATCAATTTTTATGTCTATAATTTGATCTTTATTTCCCTAGATATTCCAGAGCTTGAAAAGTTAAATTTCTGCACAAATAAAGGGACTTAAGAAACAATCCACTGTATTTGTTGTTGAGTTCAAAAACAAAGCAGTAAATTCATTAAAAATATCCACACTAACAAGTGGCTTGACCAAACTAAATAACATGTTTCCATCCAGCCATCTCTGTGTGTACCCGTAGTCAGAGAGTTTTCTGGAAGAAAAAAACAATGTGTATATTAATAATAAAAATAGAGCTCACTAAAATGTCAAGTGTTTTCCTAACTGCACACTCACTATTTAACTTAACATGAGAAATATGCTTACTGGCTTTAATTTCTTTGATTTGCAAGGCTTGTTGTTAAATCAGATTGGCCTTAAGGAAAATCCATAAGATGCTTTATGGTACTAAAAAGTACGCATGGTATGGTATTACCATGACCAGATCTTAACTCTGATCGCCATGGCAATTCTCTGACATGGATGCATTAGATAACTTCAGTCCCATATAACTTGGCTTTTTTTCTGCTGTGATTCAGTTTCTTTCTTCCCCACCCACATTCCCATAGTTTTCATTTAATAGGGAACTTTTTCATGACTGTCTCTAAAGCTGGCCTTGGCTAAGCTTTCCAGGTAAAATTGGGGCAATTGGAAATTCATCTTCTCCAGCGGAGCTTCTACCTACAGAATTTTCTCCTTTTTTTCTGACAAGACAAAACCCAACGCAATAAATTACAGCATAATCTAATTAGAGAAATAGGAGTTCTAATCAACAGATATTTATTTTTAGGATTATGTAACCTGGATATACTTTTGCATTTTAAAACCACCTTGAAGTACAACACAGATAACATCAATTCTCTTTGCAGATCAATGGAATGACTTGAACTAGAAAAAGAGTACAACAGATGAAGTTATGTTTAGATTCCCTTCTCATTATTTTGTCTCTCAAGAAATAGTTAATAAAGAGTTTTAGGAAGATGGGGCCAAGTTGCCCCCCTTTTCTTCTTCCTTCTCCTTGCTCTCCACACAAGATCTTGACTTCTGAGACAATGCCTAACTCTGCCAGCCCAATCAGCAAGAAATGTACACTATTTTGTAAGACTTTTACTACCTGCAGCTGTGCTGTTCCCCAAAACCCCATTACCCTCCCAACCTGATGAGAAAGTGGTTGCCAGCTGGAGATCCACAGCAGGCTGTAGCTTCCTGAGCAGGCCAGAGATCTGGAGCAGAGCTCTTGTCTTGTCTTCTCTCGACTGTGGATGCCAAGCTAAGTCAGTCTCTGAGGACAGCAATGTGGTCAAACTGCCTGTCCTCACACCCCCCTCCAATCCTAAACATCAGAAACATAACCAGTGTGACTCCAAACCAAAACTCCAAAGAGAATTATGTACACATTTTTAATAATTTCTCTGTACTGAACCTCAAAACAACCAATAAAACCACTTACCAATAATTTTTAAAAAGGAATTGCTTGCTAAAGATATAAGAACTATGACAAGAACAGATATATGCAATCGATGTGCATCATAGGGCTGTTCATAATAGTAAGAAGACAGAAGCAACCTAAATGCCCATGAGTGGAAAATAGATAAAGATAAACATGAGGATTACTATGCCTACGAAATAGTAATCTGAAACTATGAGTCACTTTATGACATGGATAGATTTGAAGACATGTTGAACAAAGTTTTTCAACTGCAAAAAGACAAACATTGTATGAACACTATTATAAAAGACAAAAACCAAGATAAACAGTTCCGTACCTAAAGATAACAGATTTTGATAGTTATCAAGGGTGGAAGAGGAAGTGAAGGGAGGGGAAGCAATAGCCTAAAGGATAGACTGGTGTTAACTTGGACAAAAGGGAGGATGATATTCTGTAAGAAAGAGAAGAAAAAAAGGAGGGGACAGGGCAAGCTATTAGGAGGTTTAATAAGCCATTTAACTTGTTCAGTGTAAAAGTGATGATTTGAAATGTGGACCTCCACCTAATTCACAATAAAATGAAGGAAAAAAAACAATGGGGAGGGGAGACTCTTCCACACTACTTTCTGTATGTCGAGCATTATGTTAGCAAACTATGTGCACTTGATTATTAACTGAAAGGTTGTAGGTTCAAACTCACCCAAAGGCACTAAAAAGAAAGATCAGGCAATCTGCTTCCTTAAAGATTCCAGCCTAGGAAACACTATGAAGCTCAATTCTCATCTGTCATACACGAGAACACCCAGAGTTGGAAATAATTTGACAGCAATGGGTGTGGTTGTTTGGTAGTTAATCAAATAACAAACTAACTATCTCCAGTAGATTCTGGTTCATGGCAACCCTACAGGACAGACAAGAATCCCTCCTTTGGGTTTCAGAAATTGTCTTTACAGAAACAATGATGAACACTAACCAAGCATAGAATTTAATGGGGAGGAAGCTCATATACAATAATGGCATATCTTGGTAAAGAATGCGTAATGACAAACTGAGGTGAGTAGTCCCTTTGAGGAATGATAAACATTCCTTGAAAATGTATAATACCCGAAGAACTAGACTTAAACTAGGATTAAGTAGAGGAGTTAAGGGAAGCCTTGCCTAAGGTGACCTGTTGTCTGAGCTGTGAGCTCTGACAGAAGGGGGGGCTATGGTACAACAGAATGAATGGAGAGTTGAAATACATAGATCAAGTTGGGATTGAGCAATAAGATGCTGACATGGTTTAAGGTCTGTAAATGTTGGCAGGGCCCAAACTATATGACCGTATAAACAGTGCTTTAAGGACTTTGGTCCTGTGACAAAAGCAATAGAGTCACTGACAGTAGATAGAGCCACAAGGGGTGAACATGACAAGATTCATGTTCTGAAAAAAGCTTCACCTGGAGAAAGGAGCAAGGGAGTAAGGGAAACAACAGAGAGAATGGGGTGAATTTAGACAGCAAATGCTGCTGATTTAGATTTAGGGTAGCAGTAGCAAAGAAGAAGGTAGACATTTTTGAATGATAAAATTGAGAGAGCATGCTGAGCAATTGATTATAAAGATGGGGAAAGAAAAGGGTCAAGAATTAGGTCTCTCCCTCCCCCAGAAGAGGACAGCCCTGAAAACAGAGCCCCGGGGAGAGTCAGACCACACAGGAGCAAACTCAGCATAGGAGGAGAGGGAGAAGGAAGGGGAGAGAGGGAGGGGCAGGGAGAGAAAGAGAGAACTGCATTCTGGGCCACTAAGCCCTAAAGATGACACTCCTGCTCACAGTGAGGACTGTAGGGCCAAGCCCATCATGAGACATGACATCCCCTCACTGACCATGCACTTGAGGGCAGAGCACTGCAGACACAGGGGAGGATTGTGCTCAGTCTGACCCACACGCACCAAGGCAAAACATGAAGTAAGTGCAAGAGAGCAGCAAGGGAAGAAAAGCAATGAAGTCCCGGGGAAATTCCCAAAATAGAGTTCAGACTTGGAGGGTTGGGTTTGGCACCTCATCATGTTCAATCAGAAAGCATATGTAAGGGTCAGAAAACAGATCAGGAACTATCTATAGGCTCTTCTCCTCCTCCTCCTCCTTCTCCTTTTTCTTCTTCTTTCAGGTCCATGTAAAATAAGGCAAGATAGACAATCTCAAGAAGAAAACAACGGGCTGGACATTCTTGGGGGGAACAGGGGACAAAGGGAAGTGGAGGAAAGAGGTGGGGGGGAGCCAATAAACTTGGGACAAGAGAACAAGAGTTCTAAAATTGATGGCAAGGAGGGTATAGAATGCCTGGTTGGGTTTAATCAAGGGCAAGGTAGCCAAGAGGAATTACTGAGAGATGAATGAAAGTTGAACATGATGGGACAGGGGGAAAATAAAAGGAAACAGAAGAAAGAACTAGGCAGTGAAATAATTTTTTAACCATTTTATTGGGGGCTCATACAACTCAGCACAATTCATACATACATCCATTGTGTCAAGCACATTTGTACATTTGTTGCCATCATTATTCTCAAAACATTTGCTTTCTACTTGAACCCTTGGTATCAGCTCCTCATATTTCCCCTCTCTCTTCACCATCCCTCCCTGATGAACCCTTAATAATTTATAAATTATTATTATTTTGTCATGTCTTACACTCTCTGATGTCTCCCTTCGCCCACTTTTCTGTTGCCTGTCACCCATGGAGAGGGTTATATATAGATCCTTGTAATCAGTTACCCCTTTCTATCCCACCTTCCCTCTACTCTCCCAGAATCGCCACTCTAATCTCTGGTCCTGAGGGCTT